>JASDQU010105505.1:65336-101236 GCA_032191745.1 Picea mariana | reverse complement strand
ATATATATATATATATATATATATATATATATATATATATATATATATATATATATATATATATATATATATATATAACTTTCATTAAAACATGTTCAAAGGGATTGGATGCAATGGTGGAAAGCGAATAGTTTTCCATTGTTGGGCAAGGTTTGATTGCCATGAGGGCCTAACCCGAAGCACGAGGGTGCCTTGAGGTAGTGTTCAAACATATGGTTGCACCCAAATACATTGTATTAAATGATATTGTGATACATGCACACATAACTGGATCAAATCCCACCCCCATGTCCTTTAATTTACATACTCCCATGTCCTTCAATTTTTAATTGCAATTGGGTTTAGCCCGAGTGGTTTGTGTTGAGGGGTGTTTTCCCTCCACCTTGATTCAATTTCCTCAAGTGACATATTGAGATCTTAAAACCCACACAATGAAAAGAATAAATTTGACACAAACATTAAACCATATTCTCAAACCATTAAAACAATGTAGAGATATACATATACTTAAAAAAAAAAAAAATCCTAACTATTTAGACAAGGTGGAGATATCATTATTATTATGATTATGTTTCATTAACATCAAATAAATTTAAGAAAAAAATATTTTGAAAAATTGATAAAGGATTAATGTGCTTTTTTTAATATTATTTTTTGTTCCAGAGTAATTAGCTATTTTATAACCCAAATGTTTAAATGTTTTATAGTTGAGTTACATAACAATTTTTAAAAACAAATTAAACTAACTCAAAAACATCTCAATTTTTTTTAGGATATATATATATCAAGAAATTTGATCACTTTGAATATAGATAAATAATTTTAAATCATAATTTTATAAATGTGTGTAAAACATTTTTTAAAAACACATTTGATTAAAAAAAATTAATCTTGAAATAAACATTATTTCTCTCTTTTTTGTTTTTTAAGTTTTTTTATTATACAAAACATACTCAAATATCTCATAATATATTTTCTTTAAAAAATGATTGGCCTAAGAAATAACCCTAACTCTAATCTTTCCCTAACCCTAACAATAATAACCATTATTATGATTACATAGATATTTAAATCGTTATTTTGATTATTTTTCATTTAATTTTTGAAAAATGTAGTCATCTTAAATGAATATTCACTTTTCTTTTTAATAAAATAAAATAATTTTAAACAACCACTTAAATCTCACCAATACTAGAGGCTCTCATGGAGGCGTTTTTCAAATACGGGTTTTGGCAGGAGTCTTTGGGGTTGTAGGTTTCATGGCTTCTCGTTCTCCTCTGGACTGTGGAGCTCACCATGATGATCATGGTCTTGCCTATAATGGCTTCGTTAGTTTAGTTTGGGAGGAACATGGTTTATTCTTACCTTTCCTAACTATCTGTCTGTTCTCTCCACCCTTCCTTCAACCACCAGAGTTAGTAGACTGAGTCCCTTCCCTCTGTTTTTATCGGATCGATAGGCATTTAAGGTTTTAGACCTTTTATCTAACAGTTTTAGTTAGCAAGTGGACTTTGGCTCATATGATTGGGTCCACGGTCTTTTCAAATATTTATTTATGACTTTTCTCTGGATTGTTTTGCAATCGCGAAGCGCCATATCACATTTTGGTGTTAATGTCTTCTCTAGAAGCTGCGATTTATTAAGGATCGGTGATGCAGGAGCATCGTACAAATCCAAAAAAATGTGCCTAGTCAAAGGAACAGTTGGACGCATAGATGGAAAAAGGAGCACATTTTTATGAAAACGTTTTAAATTTTGAAATTTAAAGCATTAATGCAATAGCCAGGAAAAGGCGTACTTACATTTAGGTCTTGGAGATATGAACAGATCTAGAGAGATTACTCTCATCTGCTAGATGTATTAGGCATTTAAGTCTGTTAATGTAAAGTAGGTAGGTATGAATGTTAGATTAGACAGTTTAGAAACATAGGAGGGAAAACAGATATAGACACCCTCACCCTTGTATCATTGTAACTTTATGATCATTCAGAATCCATAAGCTGGAGAGCTGTAGCAGAGAGTTGTAGAGAAGAACCCATGTACATGAGCACTTGAGTTAATATATGAAGCTTTGACTCAACTTTCATGGTGTTATGATGCTTACTGTTTACATTTGTTGAATGGTATGTTTACAGTTGCTTTGTTTATCTGTATGCATTTGTTTCAATGTTGTGTTGTGTGTATGATTTCATGGTGAATGAATGAAGTCAGAGAGAGGAGAATAATGAGTTTCAATTGTTTCTCTTCCTAAGAATTCCTGCAAGGAGTGCAGTGAACGTCCATAAGGCGTGCGTTGATGAGGGTCTGAGTGTTATCTCAAAAAGCTTAGGAGAGACACTGTTGTTCTCACACCAGCTGAAGTGTAGGTAAAGCACAGAGCCATGCAAGGTGTGCGTAGGCCAATTGAATCCTTGGATTTTATAAATCTAGAAGGAAGATTGAGAGGACCACTATTGCAAAGAGTGCACAGGGCCAGACACCTCAAATAACCAGAGGTTATTTGAAAGTTTTCTGCAAGGAGTGCGAGCAGGGCTCTTTTAGGAGGCTTGGGTTTGCAAGTGGAATCTCAGGAGAGATAACGCCTTTGAAGTGTTCAAAGGGAGACAGAGGTCGAAATCGTCTCATAGAAGCCATGTTCAGGAGGGAGAACACTGAGTCATTTGGACATGAGTCATTGAGGAGTGCATCTGGTGGTCAGAATTCTCTGTGGAGAACTCGCGAAATACCGAGGACCGTAGGATCCAAAGGAGCTGCGAGGTGGTTAGGAGTTGGACGAATCCGCCACCCTAACATAAAGAATCAAAATGGAGCATTGATCGTGGTCTGTCTAAGCCGTCAGATCATTTTGGGAATTTGGGATCCGTAAGTCCGGAGTGCAGGCCAAAATCCTTGGTCACTCTAAAACCCGAATTGCGAAAAGGATTGCTAAGGGTGAAATTTTGGTATTTCGAGGTTTGGCATACTGAAAATTCTGATGACAAGGATTCGAGGCCCTCTGCATTGAAAAACCCCTAAGTCACGAAACGCAAAGTATTTTTGAAGTGGCGTTTCGGCATTTCGTCATTTTGGGGTTTGGGAAACCGAGAAGGTAGTAATTTGGAATCATGAGTTTGAAACTCCCGGTTTGCGAAATCCTAGAAAGAGCCCTTTCAGCGCTTCGACATTTCAGGGTTCGGGAAGTAGAGGAGACAAGTGGGTTGGAATCGAGAATCCTGAACTACCGGTATGCGGAGTCCCAAAAATCCATCGATCGTGCATTCCATGGGACGTTGAGCCCATTTCAGCATTCTGGCATTTCAGAATTCGGGGAATCACAATGTAAGAGGAACGATTGTTGGGTCATTCACTCAAATCCCAAAAAGGCGAATTTAGTGGCAATGGGTGGTGTGCGTTGGAGCGGTCAACCCTCGTTGACAATTCACATTTCAGCATTTGGCAAGAGCTGTGGGGATATATCGGGACTCTCCAACTCCCGAAAACCGATGTCTTTTGTGGCACAAACAAAGGGTTGGATTAACCCTTGGTGTGGTTTTAGTGAAGACCCTGTGCGGATCTCGGCCCGAGGGCAGGGGGTCAGCATCAGTGTGATATCAGAGCATAGAACAATTTCTTTTCTTTCTGTAGCAGAGAGAAGGTAGAAAATTTTACAGCCATGCCACCAAGAAGAAGAGACAGGCAAATACCTAATCCAGCAGAGGAAAGAGAAATGTCGAGAAGAAGAGATAGGAAAATACCTGATCTAGCAAGGGAAAGAGAGATGCGTGAATTACGTGCCATGCTTGATGTTATGGAGACAGCACAGAGGCGCATAGTTGACGCTGGAGATATCAGTGAGGATGAAAGTGAAAATGAAGTTGGAAACAAATAAGTTGCAGTCGAAGATGCTGCCGAAGAACGCCTATTCAGGGTTGTTGCTAAGATAGGTGCTAGAGAAAAAATGGACATTCCAATGTACGAAGGAAACTTGGATGTTGAAGAACTTCTAGACTGGATTAGAGCTCTAGACAAATACTTTGACTATGAGGATGTTGAGGAAGATAAGAAATTCAAACATGCCGTTACTAGACTTAAAGGACATGCAACACTGTGGTGGGATGAACTGCAGGCTGACAGATGCTTGAAGGGAAAGAAGAAAATCAAAAGCTGGGATAGAATGGTTGCAAAGATGAAAGCCAAATTTATACCCAAGGATTATCAAATCACTCTATTTCGGAGGATGCATAATTTGAGACAGAAGCTGATGTTAGTGAAAGAATACACTGAAGAATTCTACAAGATAAACATCAGAGCAGGTCATCGGGAAAGCGATGATGAAAAAGTTGTCAGCTACATGAATGGTCTGCGATATGACATTCAAGATGAGATAAACATGATGACCATTCGGACTGTGGAAGATGTTTATCAAATGGCTCTGAAAGCTTAAGAGAAGCTGAGCCGGAAGCAAGGTCAAAGAGGCCAAGGTAGAAGTCAAGCCAGAGGAAAAACAATTTCCCAAGACAGAACTCAGAGACCTAAAGAAGAGGGAAAGAAACCTTAAACTCAACCTGAGAGAGGAGGAAGCTCACAGGGAAGGCAGAATGCTGATAGAAATACATTTCCTCAAGCCAGAGGAAGAGGAAGAGGCAGAGGAGGTGAAGTGAAATGCTTTGTCTGTGGAAAAATCAGACATAAATTCTATGAGTGTTCAGATAGGAAGAAAGATGGTGGTGAAACTCACATTGTCGAAGCCCAAGGAAGGAATGTTGAGGTAGAAGACACTAAGGGCGGAATATCCTTAATGATGAGGAAAGTTCTCTTGAAGCCGGAGAAGGAGGCAGAGAACCCAGCCCAAAGAAACAGTCTATTTCGGATTGCCTGCAAAACTAAAAACAGGGTATGCAAGGTCATAGTGGACAGCGGTAGCATAGACAATCTTGTATCTACAGAGATGGTAGAAAATCTAGAGCTAGAAACTGTTGCACATCCAAGCCCATACAGAGTTTCATGGCTACAGAAAGGACATCAGGTAAATGTCACTAAACAGTGTTTAGTTGAATTTAAAATAGGAGGATATAAAGATGAAATATTATGTGATGTCATTCCCGTGGATGTTTGT
The DNA here is from genome assembly GCA_032191745.1 of Picea mariana. Taxonomy (NCBI): domain Eukaryota; kingdom Viridiplantae; phylum Streptophyta; class Pinopsida; order Pinales; family Pinaceae; genus Picea; species Picea mariana. The sequence goes on along the minus strand of JASDQU010105505.1, from coordinate 96,141 downwards.
CATCTATTGTTGGGTAGACCATGGCAATATGACAGAAACGTAGTTCATGATGGGAGAAAGAACACATACACCCTGGAGAAAAATGGTAGGACTCACATGTTGCTGCCAATTAAGGATAAAGAGGTGAAAATAGAAATGAGAAACATTGTACTTCTCATGAGTGGGAAGGAACTTCTTGATGAGGTTAAGAAGAAGGAAGACACACAATTTATTGTGGTTAGGAAGCCCAAAGTTGTTTTAATCAGTACAAGGATAGATGATTTACCGAAGAAATCCAGGAGTTGTTGGGAGAGTTTGTTGATATAGTAGTGGGCGGACTACCTTGTTCATTGCCACCTATCAGGAGTATAAGTCATCATATCGATCTTATACCTGGAGCCATTTTACCGAACAAATCATCATATCAGTTGACGCCGTAGGAAAATGAAGAAGTTAAGAGACAGGTCCAAGACTTAATGGACAAAGGATTGATTCGAGAAAGCTTGAGTCCATGCGTTGTTCCAATAGTGCTCAGCCCAAAGAAATATGGAGCCTGGAGAATGTGTACAGACTCAAGGAAAATCAATAAGATTACCATCAGATACAGATTTCCATTGCCAAGGATGGACGACTTGATGGATTGCTTGAGTGGAGCAAGATTTTTTTCAAAGATTGATTTGAAAAGCAGGTATCATCAAATTCAAATGAGAGAAGATGATGAATGGAAGACAACATTCAAGACGAATGAGGGGCTGTATGAATGGCTTGTCATGCCATTTGGCTTAACGAATGCACCCAGTACTTTCATGAGGTTGATGAACGAAGTCCTGAAGGATTTCATAGGAAAATTTGTCATTGTATATCTTGACGATATATTAATTTTCAGCAAAACAAGAGCAAAACACTTAAATCATTTAGTTGCAGTAATCAGGAGATTACAGCAAGAGAAATTGCTGATCAATATGAAGAAATCGTCATTTATGAGGACATAACTCATTTTGTTATCTCTGCAAATGAGCTGAAAATGTATCCGAAAAAGATAAAGGCGATTAAGAATTGGCCATCGTCGAAGAGCGTGTTTGAAGTTTGAAGCTTCCATGGCTTGGCTAGCTTCTACAGAAAATTCATCCGAAAGTTCAGTGGAATTAGCGCACCGATGATGGATACGGTGAAGAAAAGACATAAATCTTTTCATTGGACGGAGGAAGCGGAGAAGAGTTTCAATCTGCTGAAGAAGAAGATCGTTGAGCAACCAATTCTGGTTTTGCCATATTTTAGCAAGACATCCCAGGTCAGGTGTGACGCGAGTGGACTTGCAATTGGAACAGTCTTGAGCCAAGACGATAGGTCGGTCACATATTTCAGTGAAAAAATGAATGAAGCGAAGATTAAGTACTCCACATATGACAAGGAATTCTATGCAGTCATACAAGCATTGAAGAAATAGAGACACTATTTGGTTCCCAAAGAGTTTGTTTTGTACAACGATAATCACGCTTTGCAATTCGTGACTCGACATGAGAAGTTGAACCAAAAGAATGCTAAATGGGTTGAATTCATGCAAAATTTTGTTTTTGTGACTAAGCATATTTCTAGAACTGCTAACAAAGTTGTCGATGCTTTGAGCAGGAAATGTTTGCTTATGCAGGAATTCAGAGTCAAGACTTTGGGTTTTGATAACCTTAAAGAAATGTACAGGGATGATCCAAATTTCAAGGAGGCATACGAGGCATCTGAGAATCCAATTCTCAGAGACAGAAGCCAATGGACTGAATACATGATCCAAGATGGATTATTGTTCAGGGAAAATCAGCTATGTATTCCAAAAGGCTCCATGAGGGAGAATCTGCTGAAGGAAAAACATAATGAAGGATTGGCTAGACATTTCGGTCATGACAAGACATTCTCAAAGTTTAATGGCTCATATTTTTGGCCAGGGATGAGGATAGATGTTAAGAAATTTGTAGACAGGTGCAGAATTTGTCAACACACGAAAGGAAAAAGGCAGAACACAGGGTTATACCAACCATTTCCCATACGTGAAAGGCCATGGGATGCAGTGAGCATGGATTTCATATTGGGACTGCCAAGGACACAGAGAGGATATGATTCGATCTTTGTAGTAGTCGACAGATTTTAAAAAATGGACAGGATAATGTAATACGGTGAGAGCTGCCTGAGGAGACTTCGGAACGGTTTCTCCATGCCGTCTATGGCTTTCTGGAGCGGAAACGCCATTTTATCTGGGATATCGGCGGTGCATTCTGCGCCCGGAGTGAGGCCTTCCGTGGGTGGTAATGGCAGTTCCAGCAGATCGATCCAGCCCGGCCAGTCCTGAAGCTGCAACGACGACCTGATTCTGAAAATGTTTATGGGTGTAGAGGGAAAGGAGACGGTGTGGCCGTGGAGTGCGAGAGCCTTCGAGAGCTCTAGGAAGGGATTTATGTGGCCCTGCGCCAGCCATGGAAACAACAGAAAATGAAGCTTCTTATTTCCAATCTAGTTATCCATCATCCCACGAGGATTTTCTGTTTTCCTGGATATAAGAAAATATAAATGGCCGATGATGAATACTCTACTTCATATGCCATTTCTATCTCTTGATCGATGAAATAAATAAGACTGAACCCAACTAACAGTTAAAGTACGGCTTGTTCTCCATCATCTTATTTGGTTTTTTATGGCAATTATCAGTTAAGCTAGAAAGTGTTCAAAATCTTTAACGGACTAAGCTAATTGGGGAATTGGTTAGCAATTTTTTTTACCGAATTTTTTTTTTCAGTTAAAAAAAAAAAAAAATGTGCTTGAATCCTGTCAAATTTTGAGAGATAAATTGAGTTTTGTATGGCTCAATGTTCCATGCATTTCAGAACTTTATTTCAAAGATTGTATTTCATTTTAAACCAACCTAAATACTCAGAAAAAGTTAGAAACCTACCCTAAGGGTTATATTCCACAATGCATATACTCAGAAAAACAATCAAAGTTCTGGATTAACCTAAAATTTAAAAGAAAACAGTCAGAAACCCACCCAAAAAATTATACTCCATTTTAAACCAACCCAAATATTCACAAAATCAATCAAAGTTCTGGATTAACCTAAAATTTAAAAAATTACTCTAAAAACAATGACTATACCAAAAACCTACCAAAAAAATTACTCAGACTTAACCCACTCCTTCATTTAATTCACAGTAAACACATCCAATTACACGGAAATGTTTGTATCGTACCAATAATGGAGTTCTACAGTTCCGACCAGTAATGTAATTCGACAGTTCCGATTTTAATTTTTTCAGAGCGCAATTTGACACGCAGGTATATCGGACACATTGTAGTTATCGATCTATGTCATGTTAAATAGCTTATCCTTTTTACTTTTAAAGATTTGTAATAAAGGTAGTGGAACTGTGTCGGTTTATATATAGAAAATGTTTTGTTTTTTCTTTTTGAGAAAACTTCCAGATTGATTAATTTTTAATCAGAAATATAATATATAAATAAATGAATAGTGGAATGAATTAATTTCTTAATGATTAATTGTTTAACTCTTTTATGAAATGCTTTTTTTTAAGCATATTTTGATAACATAAGTTTGTATAAATTATTATTTTTTATTGTTTAAAATTTATTTTTAAATGTAAAAATGAATTGAACATGTTGAAATTTTTTTGAAGCATTTACATTATACAGAAATAATCACTCAAATCTTTAGATTTAATATTTCTTGTTGGATTTGGGACAAATATTCTCAGAAAAAATTACAAAAGAAAAATCATTTCATAGAATGTCTAGACTATGACTTGAAAAATCATCTCCATTTATTATTGATTAGGAATCCATTCTTAAACTGTAAGAAAAATATCATAGAAAAATGATAATGAGAAAGAATTATGCATATTCTTTCTGGAATAAAGAGGAAATAATTCCATGGAAAACGATTTTCAATTTAGCAACTGAAAAACTCCATAGAGACAAACAAAGATGAGAAAGATAGGTTCTCAAGAACTTAGAGAAGGTAGAGTGGGTAGTTAGAGGACTATTCTTTGTGGTGTCTAAATTAAAGGTCAAAATATAATCACATAATACTCACACATGTCATTCTATTGGTTAGTCATTAAAATACTTGATTAATATGGATTAATATATACTTGAATTAATCATTAACTAGTTTCCTTATTACTTATAATTAGAACTAGTTTTCTTATTACTTATAATTAGCAGTAAAGTAATCTTTCTCCCATGTCATTTTATCCATTAGTTATTAAAATATTAAATTAATATATATACTTAGATTAATCATTAATCAGTTTGCTTGCTACTTATATAATTAGCAGTGAAGTAAGGCTAGCCAGATCCATCCAAATATTTGTCAACCCATAAAATTGTAACGCCATTAAGTTTTGCTGTGTAATATAGGTTTTATGGGTTTTTAATATTACCTGTGATCGCCTTGAGTTCATCAGCCACAAGTCAAGTGGTTCGGCGAGTAGATAGACTTGTTATAAATGCAGTCGATCGATTTCGGTCCACGATCTAAGTGGCTGAGCTACATATAGATTCGTTATAAATGCAGTGGAACGATTTAAATTGTTACGCAGTTAATATACTTTGTTTAATTATCTTGATGGTTTAATGAATTTTTTAATTATAAGTTTCTAGTTTATGGTTTATAATTGAAAATGTTGATATTTTTTTTGTGTTACATTGAAATCAATGAGATTTAATGTTATTAACTTTTTTGTATTGATAAATAGGTTGGTTTCTTGTTTATTTTTCACATTTATTTAATATAATTAAAAAATTACTTCCGTGCCCAGTGATTACCACGTTTAATAATTAGTTTAATAATTAATATGTATAGAAAACGTTTGCCATAATTAACAGGGATTAATGGATGTGAAGCATTGCCACATTCCTTTCCATTGACGTAGCCGTGGTTAAGTTGGACGCATGTTGTGGAACGATTAAGAGCTGGGCGCATGTTTGATGCAGTGGTTAAGCTGGACGCATGTTTGATGCCAGGTTAAATCTTCATCGGAACGATTAACACTCTCTTTCTCCTCAAGAGGGTTGTCTGTCGTAGGATTCTATCAATTATCAATTAACAGTAAGCTTTTCAATTAATAAGCAGGTAAACAGTCTACGTTTGAAAGCTTCATTTTTAGCGATAATACTTAGCCTTTAGCATTTTGCTGGCCTTTTTATTATGGCACAATCTAGCTGTTCTTTTTTTTTTAATTCTGGACAGTATTCTTTTTTTATAAAATCCTAACCCTCGGCACTCCAGGTTCGGTTCTCTTCCGATCTGAGGTTTCCACAAATGATGAAATAGAAGTTTCGATGTATGCAGAGAGTATGTGTGTAAGCTAAGGTTAAGTGTGTTCTGCTGCTTATCTTTTAAACATGGTGATGAGTGCTCTATCCCATTAATATCAGGCTTCAATTCCAGTTGCATTTTATTGTTATTCTGTGTTAGATATGCTCTTGAAGCGCCAGAAACCCTAATCCTTTTATTTAAGCTATTTCCCTTAAGAGAAACTAGTTCGGGGGGGTTAATGGGCTACATGTTCAGATACCTGACTCAAGAAAAGTTTTGAATTTAATGTGCTACGTTTCATTTCCCAAACTCCCTTTTGTCTTTTGAATTTAATGGGCTACACTGTGCACCTTCCATTCTCATTTGGTCGTGAGTTTGCTGTTCACCTGACCTACCTCCGTCTTGGTTCCTGTTTTGATCACACGTTGATGTGCAATATGATTCTACTGCATCTCTCACATCGAGTTCAGTATACATAAATATGTACTTCAAATATGGAAAATTATTTGGTATGCAAAATAGTTTATTTTATTTCAAAAAAAATTGATTTCAATATGGTATCATCATAGTGTTTATCACTAGCACAGCCACTCAAAACCGTGGTTGATGAATGCTGAAAGGCCATGCCAAAGCTTGCTCCTGCAGGTTAATGGCCGGAACCCTAAATGCTTAATGATCTGTCCCTAGCTCGCAACAATGGTCTTTCCCTACCATACTGTTATAGTCTTCCACCTTCGGCGATCCAATATGAAACGCTGGACAGCCGGAAAATGAAACGTGCCTACAGCCAGAAAATGAAACGCGCCGACAGTGGAAGAAAGCCTGAAAATGAAAAGCTTGGACAGTGGAAGAAAGCCAGTAAATCTAAACGTGATAATCTCAAAGATTAATTATTTAAACGTGGTAATCATATACTGCTATAATAATTTCTTAATATGATTAGGTAAATGTTAAAAAATAAAAACGGATGCATTCAAAAATACAAGAAAGTTTTGAAGAGATTATAATTTTAGATTAAAAAGTAATTAATTGTACCCATTCTCAATAGATGTAAGCCTTTCCGTGTAACATGATATACATGCGCTGTAACATCCAAAAATTTTATTACACTTTCACATGGAATTTTTGAACCTGTAACTTATGGTTCACTAGATATAAGAATTTTATTGGATTTTCAGCTGTAATTTTCGAACCTGTGATTTACAATTTACTCTATACTTTACTCTAACATCCACTAGTTTTATTAGATTTTCACCTTAGTTTTTGAAGCTGCGATTTATGGTTTATGGGATATACCAATTTTATTATTTTTTACCTGTGATTTACTGTTCACTGGATATACATTATAATTTGAGGGGACTTTCTAAGATCTTTTGGTAAAAGGATTGATTTTTTGAGTTATCATTTTTTCATTAATAATATATCTGTGTGAATATGTCAATTTATTAAACAAATTACAAATTACGGAGTCAGTAAATGTGTATATATAATATTTTTTAAATTAAATAAATTTCTAAAATAAATTCTAAAAATTAAATAAGTATATAAAATTGTATGTTAAAATAAGTTTGAAACTTATAAAAATTAAATAATATAAAATTGTAAGTCATGATTTAATAATATATGTATAATATTTTTTAAATTAAATAAAATTTTAAAATAAATCTTAAAAATTAAATTAAGTATATAAAATTGTATGTTAAAACAAGTTTGAAATTTATAAAAGTTAATAATATAAAATTCTTAGTCATGATTTTTCTGTTAATAATATAATAAGTTTGAAATTTATAAAAGTTAATAATATAAAATTGTAAGTTATGATTTTTCTATTAATAATATAATAAGTTTGAAAATAAAGATTAATAATATAAAATTGTAAATCATGATTTTTCTATTAATAATATATTTTATAAAAATTAAATTAGCAATAATAGAATAAGTTTGAAAATAAAGATTAATAATATAAAATTGTAAATCATGATTTTTCTATTAATAATATATTTTATAAAAATTAAATTAGCCACAATCACTTATAAAGTGGTTGATATATCCAAATAAACATCATTTTACACATATTCAAATTAATGAAGAAGATTCATCTATATCAATCACTATTATAAAATGATTATTGCTACTAGTTAATCTTTTTAAATTGTGCAGTAGGGTGTCGAAGATGGGGTGAGTTGTTTGGCCCGTTTTAAAATTATGCAAAGTCTCACATGTAAAGTTATGATCAAGGTTCTTATCATAGGGGTAGAATTTATGTAGACTTCTGACTTCTATGCATATAGGATCAGTTTTATAAAAAAAATGTGATACGAGTACTTATTCCAGGCTGAAATTTCTTTTAAAGAAAATATTGTCCTATATTTAAAGTTTATTTTATCGTATAGATTGCATTGTAATAACCATTTTAATTATTTTATTTTAAAAATTATTAAATATAATTTAAATGATAGATGACAAAAATCACTTTAGAGATTCTTTACCATTATATGGAATTATTAGAAAAAAGGGGAGAAGAGAGAGATGACAAAAAACAAATAGAGTTAAAATCATTAGAAAAAAAGAGTGCTCCTCAAAAGCACCCTAGAGATCATTTACCATTATATTGAATCATTAGAAAAAAGGAGAGAAGAGAGAGATGACAAAAAACAAATAGAGTTAGAATCATTAGAAAAAATGAGTGAAGAAAGAGACTTAAAACTCCAAATAGAGCTAGAGGCAATGATTGATAAAAAAATTAGACTCTTCAAAGATACCATTCAAACTCAAATATAGGACATATTCTTAGGGTTCAAGAGTGAATTGCAAATAATCAAGGATATGATTCAATAAATGGAAAAACATAAACAATCAACCAAAGGAGAGGTTGAAGAAAATCACAAGTTGAGAGATAGGATTGAAGATCTAGAAGAAAAACTAACCAACAAAATTGGATATCAAACCCATCAGGAGGAAATGAATAAGTTAATCGAAGTGGACCATGCACATAACAAAAGAGCCTTAAACCTCATATTTTTTGGTATAAAATAAGAAGAAGAAGAGGATAAGATAGCAATAGTAAAAGAAGAATTAAATAATAAATAACAAATTGATACAACTTACCTATGAAAACCTCATTTCTAAAGACCAAGATGAATTAAGGAAGGAAGTTCAAAGGGTAAAAGAAGCTAGGAAAGAAAGAAAATGGAAAATAATTAGAAATCAAAAAGATATTGTTAGGGATAGAGACCAAAAAGATAATAATAAATAGGAATTTGAGACACTCGAGATCATTTTTTGGAACTGTCATGGCTTTCCATGGTGCAAAGGTCCTATGATAAGTTGAATCATGAATGATATTTATATTATTTTTCTAGTTTAAACTTAGGATCATGAGGAGTCTAAGGTCCCTAACATAGAAAGATTTGTCTTGTGGTCAACATGGAACAAAACATACCATCGTAGAGGAATAAGAGGCATAGTTTGTTACATTAGAAAGATAATTTCTCATCACATTCAACTTCATAAGATTGACCCTCTCAATCAGTACATTTGGATAGAAATTTCAGACACCAATGCTAAGAAGATGTATATAGAAATTTTCTATTTTCCACATATTAATTCTACTTTTTATAAGAAAAACAATCTAGATAACAATTGTCCCTATAATAATTTCGAACATGATATTTATAGTTTGAAAAATGAAAGTAATATCCTCCTGCAAGAAGACTTTAATGCTATGACTACAACTAAGCAAGCTACTATTTTAAGTACTCATTCCAACCATAATTCTTTATGGCTAGATGAAGATCTTGTTTTATCTAATAGCTACAAAATAAGCTCTCAAGACCTAATTGAGAATTTGTTTGGTACTGAGTTGGTCAAGCTCTACAGCTCTCAAGACCTAATAATTCGCAATGGAGTAATGGAGTGACCAAACTCCAACAATATGACTTGTATTCATGGGCTAGGTAGTAGTGTCATAGATTATATGATATCGGATACCCCTGTTTCCAACCAAATAACAATTTTTGACCTTTTAAATGACCATGAGCCCGACTTTGATCATAAACCTTTAACCCTAACTCTAAATTTTTCCATGCATAGGAGCGCCATTGAAGAGAATTATGATAATCAAGGGATGCTTCTAATGAGTCCCTAAAAGTCGATAAGATCAATACGTACAAAGCCCTAATTAAAAGGAAAAAAATGTATTATATTAATAAAGGGAAAAAGAAACTTTCACAACTATATAAGTTGGATCCTAAGAAGTTTCGGAGCCAAATTATAAACCACAATACTATAGAAAATAACAGGATTCTCTTAAGGGACTGGAATTCCTACCTTAAAAGTCTTTACGAGTTCCTTAATGCCATGGACACCATTCCTATTGTCCCTACAAATGAAGAAGTTTTTTCTTTAAATGAAATAGAGTTCAGGGTTAAGCAGCTTGCAAATGGGAAATATAAGGACATTGAAGGCTACCAAGATGAAATTTTTAAAATCAGAGAGCCTATCCTTATCCCTCACATACACAAGCCCTTCAATTTAGTAGTAAAGGGGGGCTTCCCTAAACCATGGGCACAAAGCCTCATTGTTCCTATTTTTAAAAATGGGGATAGAAACATTTCCTCTAATTATAGGACCAATATGATTAGCTCAATCTTAGCCAAGCTTTATGGAATTATTTTGGAAAAGAAGATTAACATTTGGCTAGAAAGTCATGATAAAAGAGATAAAATCCAGGCCAGGTTTAGGAGATATCATTCAAGTGTGGACCATATTGTTACCTTTAGGATCATTTCAGATGAGTTCCGCAATACCAAAACCAATATTTTTTGTTGTTTTGTTGACTTTAGAAAAGATTTTGAAATGGTTCCTAGGAAAAAAAATTGAAGTAGGTTGGAAGAGATAAAAGTGTCTCTCAACTTGAGGGTTGGTGCAATAAGGATGTATGAGAACATTATTTCTAATTTTAAAAACAATGAGGGATGGTCAAAAGAGATTAACTGCAATATTGGAGTCAAAGAAGGTTTTCCCTTGTCCCCTACCCTTTTTGGCATAAACATTGACAAGTTAGAAGATTGTTTGAAAACAACAGGCATTGTTGACCCTACTCTAACTGGTATAGTCATTAATCTTCTTCTTTATGTCGATGATATTGTTATTATGGAAAGGGGTCCCCATGATCTTAAAAACCAACTAAGAATCCTCAAGGATTTTTGCTACAATATGGGTATGACTGTTAATAATGATACGACTAAGGTCATGATTATTAAATCCAATAAGATCACTTATGATACCTTCGTATATGACAACAACAACTTGGAGGAAGTGAATTCATACAAATATCTTGGAATTGATATTCACCATAAGCTCAACTGGAATTATAGCATTGATAAAATGATTATTGGGGGATGGAAAGCTTATTATGAGCTTGAAAACAATTGTAAATCAGTTGATCTTTGGAGTTGGGATAAGAAGAAACTCATCTTTGAGGCTCTTGTTACACATGTTATTATTTAGGGTGAAATGATGAAGTTGGGTAACACTTTTGTGAGAATCGGGTTTCCAAAATTCCTACTGACATTATTTTGGCTGAAAGCCACATCTTTTTGCCCGAAATTGTTTTGGGCCGAACCTTTGGACGTCAAATAAAACGTATTGTTATGATGGCCTCGACTGTCGTGTACCATAGTAGTCGAACGGATTTTTTTTCTGGTAAAACGTTTCGGCCGGAAGTTGTTTTCTCAAAGTTGATGGAAAAAAAGTGGCAACGTTGTTAGTAATGAACTAATGTTTTGTATATTCTCCTTTTTACAATGCATTAAATTAAGCATCAAACTCTTCAATACTTTTCTGTTATGTATTAATTTAAATGTTTCATTTTATGTTCACTTTGGACTGTTAAAAATATGATTCTATTAACATATCATCAAATAATTTTGGTAGAATAATTTTAGCAAAATAATTTTATATTAAAATATTTATTTTTTTTCTAGTTACTAATTGTTGGGTATATGTTATATTCTTTACATGTGTATATGTGGACGCGTTAGGTTCGACAACTGCGTCTGACGATCCCTCTAGTAGTTCTATTTGTGTCATGTGTGTCGGGCGATTCCTAGGGGGGTCCCAGGGGGGGGGGAAGATATGGCCCCCCATGGTTATGCAAAGCGTTCAGGGCAGCACCCCGAAATTTTTTTGGGGGTTGTTTTTGCTAATTTTTAGCAGTTTTCTAAATTAATCCTGGATTAAGGGATTAGGGTTTTGATATCTACATAATACCTTAAAAAATTGTATATATTGTATGGTGAATGGTGAAATTAGATATAATAAATATAAGAAAGGTTTCCTCGGTTGAGGGTTTCTGGTATAAATCTATGTGTACTATGTGTATGAGCCAATGATTAAATTTTTTTTTGCTTAAGAATCTATATGCATTACTTTACTTCACAGGTTTAAAACTTACATGTGGTATCAGAGCTCGTTTTTGGCTTCAGAGGGACACGTTTGTTGTTGAGGGTTTGGCTAGGTCTTGATAGATCAAGTTTATCTTGGGTCTGTGATAAACCTCAGTTTAGTGGGAGATTTTGCAGTGGAGATTCGAGTGTAGAAAGAGGAATGGAGAGATATTCTAGAATCGAGATAGAGAAGTTCAACGGTAAAAAATTTGAGCTATGGAAGCTCAAGATGGAGGACCTTCTCATAGAAAAAGAACAATGGATCATTGTGGATCCTGGTACACAACCTACTGGTACGTTGTCTACTAGCACACAGTCGAATGGTACACAACTTACTAGTACACAAACTACTAGTACACCACCTACTGGTATGTCAAAGGAAGATTGGGATAAGTTGGACAGAAAATCAAGGCATACTATTCGACTCTGTTTGGCAGATTCAGTGTTGTTGAATATCTCAGGAGAATCTATAGCCAAGGAACTATGGGATAAGTTAGGGAATTTGTATCAATCAAAGTCCCTGGTAAACAAGTTGTTTCTTCGAAAGAAGTTGTATCATCTTAGGATGGAAGAGGGAGATTCTGTGACAGAACATCTAAATGCCTTTAATACTCTAGTAAGTCAACTTGTCTCTGTTAATATTATGATTGCAAAAGAAGATAAGTGTATTACTTTGCTATGTTCTTTTCCAGACTCTTGGGATAAACTGGTTGTAGCAATTGGTAGTACCACTCAATCTACATTGAAGTATGAGGATGTAGTTGCATCCTTGTTATCTGAAGAGATGAGGCGGAAAAGAATGGATGGTCATAGCACAAATGCTTTATTTGTAAGAGGGTGTACCCAATATAGGAATCCTAGTAAGTCTTCAGGGGGGGGAGACCTAAATATACAGGTAAATCTAAGTCTCCAGGAAAATCTTTGAGGAAATGTTGGAAGTGTGGTGAAACAGGTCATTCTAAGAAAGATTTCAAGTCTAAGAAGGTTGATAAACCAAAGGGATCTGATAGTACCTCTTCTCTAGAGGCAAAAACCTCCACTGAAGAAGGAGGTGATGTTTACCTGGTATATATAGGTACACATGGAGACCGTGATGTATGGTTGATCGAATCAGGTGTGTCATACCATATGAGTCCTCACAGGGAGTGGATCTCTGATTATGAAAAATACTATGGTGCTAATGTATTCCTAGGAGATGACTCGACCGCCAAAATCTTGGGATATGGAAGGGTTAAGTTGTTGCTAAAAGATGGAAGGATTAGAACTCTCCCTGGGGTTCTGCACATTCCAAAACTAGCAAATATCCTAATATCTGTAAGCAATTTGGATGATGCAAGAGTGGATACTATATTTGGAAAGGGCACTTGCAAGATGGTACGAGGAGAAATGGTGTTGATGAAGGGAGTTCAGTGTGGAACTTTGTACAAGTTGTTGGGAAGAACTTATACTAATGGGTGTAACATTTATGGTGTCCTTGAGCAGACAAATAAAAAATACAAGACCAATATCGTCCCTGAAAAAAAGACCATGTTGTGGCATCAAAGACTGGGGCATATTAGAGAAAAGGGCCTTCAAAAACTACATGGTAAAGGCATGGTTGAAGGTATGTCTAATTGCACTCTGGATTTTGATTTCTGTAAACATTGCATATATGGTAAACAAAATCAAGTAAGATTCTTATCTGATGCTACAAGAGAAAAGGCGATCTTAGAATTGATACACAGTGATGTGTTTGGAATTGTTCTTGTTCCATCACTAGGTAAGTCTATGGATTATGTTTCATTAATAGATAATTTCTCAAGGTACACATGAATTTATTTTCTTAGAAATAAATATGAGGTATTTGATAAATTTAAAGAGTTCAAGACTCCAGTATAAAATTAGACAAATAAGAAAGTAAAGGTATTGAGAATAGATAATGGTAGAGAATTTTATGGAAATGAATTCGAATAATTCTGTAAGAAGTGTGCTATAGAAAGGCAGAATGGAGCTACAGAAAGGATGAATAGGACACTGATGAAAAAATCAAGGAGCATGCTCGGCGGTGCCAAGTTAGGACAGGAATTCTGAGCAGAGGCAGTGGGTACAACGTGTTACCTAGTCAGTCGATCACCTTCATCAGCATTGGATGACAAAACTTCACATGAGGTATGGACTGAAAATAAACCCTCTCTTCAACATCTTAGAGTGTTTGGTTGTGATGTTGATGTACATGTTCCAAAGGAAAATAGGAGTAAGTTGGATAAAAAAGTTGAAAAGTGTATCTTTATTGGTTATAAAGATGGTGTGAAAGGTTATAAGCTTTGGAACCCAGGAACTTAGAAGACTGTTTACAGTCCGGCTGTTGTTTTTAGAGAGGTAAAATATGTGTCTGTATAGGAATTCCTATTAAGGAAAGAGGAACCTGAGAAAATAGAGCTAGAGTTGGATGATGAAAAATTTGAATCATCTAAAGAATATGAAGTAGAAGAAAAAGAAGAAGAACCTCATACCCCAGTATTGAGGAGATTAGTGAGAGAAAGAAGGCAACTAGAAAGGTATAGTCCACCTGATTTTTGTTCCAATTTTGCTTTATCTATTACTGATGATGATCCAAGAACTGTCAATGAAGCAGTGAACTCAGAGGATAGTAAACTTCGGAAGAAGTCCATGGTTGAAGAAATTGATGCCTTGGATAAGAATGAGGCATGTGATATAGTTGAGTTGCCAGCTGGAAGAAAATTTGTTGGTAATAAATGTTTGTTTAAGAAGAAGTTTAATGCAGAAGGAAAAGTGGAGAAATACAAAGCTCGGTTATTAGGAAAATGTTATTCCCAGGTAGAGGGAATTGACTTTGGTGAGATTTTTTTTATTGTTGCTAAGTTAACTTCTATTAGATTTATTTTATTTATTGCTGATACTTTTGATTTTGAAGTGGAACAAATGGATGTGAAGACAACATTCCTACATGAGGATCTAGAAGAAGAAATCTACATGAAGCAACCAAAAGGCTTTGTAGTAAAGGGAAATAAAGAGTTGGTCTGTAAGCTAAAGAAGTCACTATATGGTCTGAAGCAATCACCTAGGATGTGGTACCAAAAGTTTGACACATACATCCTTGGATTGGGATTTGTGAGAAGTAGGGTTGATCACTGTGTATATTCCAAGCAGGTTGGTAATCACTTCATTTATGAAGTGTTTTATGTTGATTACATGTTGGTAGGAAATAGCATGGATTTTATCAAGGAGGTGAAATCATAGCTATCCTCCAAATTTGACATGAAGGATCTTGGTGTTGCTAACCTCATTCTGGGAATGGAAATTAAAAGAGATCGTGCAAACAAGAAACTCTGGTTGAATCAGAGAAAATATGTTGAGACGATATTGCAGAGGTTTAATATGCATGGAATTAAAATGGTCAAGGTTCCTATTACTATAGGTATAAAGTTATCTGTAGATCAGTGTCCCAAGACACAGGAAGAAGAAGAGGAAATGTCCCATGTTCCATATGCTAGTGCAGTTGATAGTTTGATGTATGCAATGGTCTATACTACATTGGGCATTGCACATGTAGTGAGAGTTTTGAGCAGGTATATGTCAAAACCAGGGAAGGAGCATTGGACATCAGTAAATAGGGTCTTCAGGTATTTACGTGGTACTACCAATTATGGATTGTGCTACCAAGGAAGACCAGGATTGGACAGAGTGGTGGACATACATGGCTTTGTTGATGCAGACTGGGCTGAATATTTGGATCACAGAAGATCTACAACTAGGTATGTGTTTAACCTGTTTGGAGGAGAAATCGGTTGGATGAGAAAAAGACAGGCTATAGTGGCACTCTCAACTACAGAAGTTTAATACATGACAACCACTCATACAAGCAAGGAAGAAGTATGGTTATAGAGATTGTGTTCAGGTATTGGGTTGGTACAACAAGCAGTGAGATTAGATTGGGACAGTCAGAGTGCAATATTCCTGGCAAAGAATCCAACTTATCATTCAAATACAAAGCATATTGATGTTCAGTATCACTTTGTGAGAGATATGGTTGAGGAAAAGAAGGTGTTGTTGGAAAAGATTGACACTTTGAAGAATGTTGCAGATTTATTGACAAAGTCTATGAGCAAAGAAAAGTTCTCCTGGTGTAGAGTAACAATGGGAATTGTTGCCCTAGATTGTTGACTATATAACCCTATGGACCCCTGGATGCAAAGAAAACAAAAAGTGGGATTTTTTGGGCATATGTTATATTCTTTGCAAGTGTGTGTGTGTGTGGGTGCGCCAGGTTCGACAACTGTGTCTGACGATCCCTCTAGTAGTTCCCCTTGTGTCGTGTGCACCAGGTGCTTCATAGGGGGGTCCTAGGGGGGGCTAGGTATTCCCCTCCCTGGTTACGCGCAGTGTTCGGGGTAGCACCCCGAAATTTTTTTTGGGTGGTTTTTGCTATTTTTAGCGGATTTTTCTATTTTTAGCGGTTTTCTAAATTAATTCCAGATTAAGGGATTAGGGTTTTGGGTATTTATGGAATACCTTAAAACATTGTACATATTGTATGGTGAATGGTGAAATTCTATATAACGAATATAAGAAAGGTTTTCCCGGGTTGAGGGTTTCCGGTATAAATCTTTGTGTACTATGTGTATGAGACAATGATTAAATTATGTTTTGCTTAAGAATCTATATGCATTTCTTTACTTCACAGGTTTAAAACTTACACTAATGACCTTGTTTATTACATAGATGCACTTAACTAATAAAAAAAACTAAAGGAAAGACAGGCATATGAGATCTACTAAATAAATTGGTTAATAAATTGGTTACATAGATGCACTTAATTAATAAAAAAAACTAAAGGAAAAACTAAGAAAAACTAAAGGAAAGATAGGCATATGAGATCTGATAAATAAATTGGTTACATAGATGCACTTAACTAATAAAAAAAACTAAAAGAAAAATATGCATATGAGATCATAGATGCACTTAACTAATAAAATACACTGAAGGAAAGAAAGGCATATGAGATCTGTTAAATAAATGAAAAGAAAATATTAGAGAGTAAAATAATACAAGAATGTGTTGTTATTTAACTTTTTAAGAATATGCAAATCCAATAATACAAGATTGTGTTGTTGTTTATATATTTAAGAATATGCAAACCCAATAAATGGACGATAAAAAAATGAACGGCCAAACATACAAGATTGTATCATTGCATATCTATTTAAGAATATATGATAATAGACAACATGTTAAACCATAGAAAACCTATTTGAGAATATATGGTAGTAGAAAACACTTTAAACTATGCAAAGCCTATGTTGGTATGAATTGCACTAAAATGAAGAAATTTTCATGATGTACCAATTTCCTTTCAAAAAACTTGTGTTTGATTTTGGAAGAAGGTAACTAATGTGGAATTCAAAGGAGGAGGTATGCATTCAAGCAATGTGTTTTATACATGCCAAGGAATAATACATACCCCTTGTACAACTCAGATAACATGTATGAAAGAGAATTATATTAGGAAAACGATTTCCAGGCTATAATTTAGTACTATTCACATAAACCCGTTTTTTTGTAAGGGTCTTCACTTGACTTTAGGCAAGGTTGTATTAATTTCCTTAACTTCATTATAGAATATATATTAATTACAATTTATGCAATTTAATTCTAATGATTAACACTTATAAATAAGTTTACATGAAAATCAACTTAATTATAGGAGATTCTAAATAATTTCAAATTTTAAATGAAAATCAACTTAATAATTAGAATGGAGATATTGATATATATATGATATTATTATTAAAGTGTTATTATAACAAATGGAAGAGATGTTTAAATTGTTTTTAGTTGTTAGAATATTAATTTTAAAAAATGAAAAAAAAAATTACCATTTAAAAAAGTCAATGCTCTCAAATCTAGGATAAAAGAGATGTTCAACTCTTCTTTGATTGGTGCAATAATAATGAAAATAAAATTCTCAATATATAAAAGATATCCAATTTAATTATAGGTAATATTTATACAATAAAATCTTGAGATAGAAGAGATGTTCAACTCTTTTTTGGTTTGTGTGATAATGATAAAATAAAATGCTCAAAATGATGTGACAATAAAATAAAACCTTAAAATGGAAGAAATGATCGACTCTTCTTTAATTTTATCATGTAGCCATTAAAAAAATGTTCTAATCTAGAATAGATATTCACCTCAAAGTTCATATACCCTTAATAAAATAAAATCTCAAAATGAAAGAGATGTTTTTAACTTTTCTTTAATTTTGAGAACAATAATTAAAAAAATTATTCAAAATAAAATAGATGTTCAATTCAACTTTAATTTATATAATGCTCGTAAAATAAGATAAAAATAGGAATGAGTTAAAATTTGAAACAAAATATTATTACAATAAAAAATATAAAATATGTTTAACCTTTTTTTTTAAATTAATGAAATATTATTAAAATAAAATGGAAAAAAATACTATTGAAAAAAGTAAGTAGTCAATAGAAATGGTGTAAATAACAATTTTTTAGTTTAAAATAAAATTCTCACAATACAATCTAGGTATACAACTCAATTTTGATTGGTGTAATGCTCATGTAAAATAATTTTGATTGGTGTAATGGTTGAAAAACACAGATAAAATATGGTTGAACCATATTTTATTTGTGTTTTTTAAGAATGATCTCAAGTTTTTTATACATACATTTTTTATACATATCATATTTGGAAATATGGTTGAAAATAGTCAAAACAAGTTATCAAATTATGGAATGTACTTTCAATGAAAAGTGAAAAATTCTAGAATGTACATGTGCCACTTGTTTAAAAACATCGTAATGGTATTCCATCTTCAATTATTCATTCATAATCGACTTTGGACATTTTCCATTTTCTAACTTTTTTTTTTTTATTTATTGAACTTCTATTAACTTTATGTGCGTTGCACATACCAAATGACTATATTGATAACTTGTGACATTTGACTGATAGTCTTGAAAGTGAACATGAGTATCAGTTTGATGGATTTCTTGAAAAAAATATTCTTTCAATACAATGAATCCTCTTTCATATATAAAACCGTTATCATCAAAATCTTCTAATAGCCCCATCTTTTGTTCTGTGCATTACATCAAATAATATTTCACATTTTCATTGTTGTCTATAGGTGAAACCATGACAAAAACATCTCCTGCAAATAATTGGATATATTGGACAACAAATAGTTCGTATTATATTATCACACAAGTACATCTACAAGTTATTTGAAAAAAAATAAGTTCATAAAAATTACCTTCTCTAACAAGATCAAAAACTCTATCGACATCAAATGACACTATAGTTTCATTTGATTCCATCTCCTCTGAGCTTCCAAGTGACAGTTTCTCTTTTACATTAAGTTTGATATGTCTCCAAGCTTTAACATATCCTGCATTTTCATTTTCGCAAATATCTATGGATTTTGTATCCTCTATGCAAACTGAACAAAAACAAGACTCATTTCTTCTATCAAATGAAAACACACTTTGAAAACGTTTTGTTTTAACTGAATGTATTTTTTGTGTCCTGGGTATTTCACTGGCGTCATATGAGATTGATCTATTTACATATTGTATTCCAACATACTAAAAAACCTGCAGAAGACAAGAACTTGTTAACTTGAATATAAATTTGAACACGTTCAAATACAAATATCATGTGTACATGTGTAAAATTTATATATAGACACACCTGCGCACATCCCTTGATGGATTATATTCATGGCTTAGCGTCATTTTGCACCATTCAACAACTTGTTCAGCGGATTCAAATCGATCGGCATGAGGGTTCATATGATACCTTCGAAGTGCTCGTTTTACATATGCCCTTACATCGTCGTGCTCTCCTTTTCCATGACCAGTCTTAAAAAAATTCCAACAATGTGTAATGTTTAACTTTTTATGAAGACGGCATAACCAATAGAATGGTCGTGAAAACTTGAGCTGACTCACACACCCATCTGACCATATCTAATGTCGATTGAATCTAATTTCACGTTCTTTCAATGAATCATAAAATTTATCAAAATAGTGTTGTACATAATGTGTGTCATGTGCTCGATTATCACTTATATAAAAGTGATATTCTTTAATAACATGTCGATTTTTGTTGGTATTTTCTATGTTATCAAGAATCCGTTGAGCATGTCCATATACAACGTGAACAAATATTGTGACTTGATCAGAATGATAATATTCACTCTGTATTTATTTTTTTGCAGCGAATGTGTAATTCTCTGCAAAATCAACTACAGAAAAAATTGTCCCTCGTTGAAACACTTCACGGGATTGTTTGAATTGTGGATCTTGCAATCAAGCTCTATGTGAATGATTGGTGTATTTATAAATTTCTTCCTCAAACTTTTTCAAAAAAACCTATCACACAAATTTTATCTACCTTCAAACCAATCCTTTTGGAAATAACATTTGAAGAATGTGGAGCCGTTTTGTTGATATATTCATATCTCTTCCAGTTGACTATTATATTAGAAAATGACTGATCATTCATATCAATATGATAATTTGAATGAAACAAACTTAGATTTCCACAAAGATCACATTTATTTCCACCAACACTTTTTTTTTGTAAAATAAATCATCATCTTCTCTTTCACATAGAATTTCAGACATAAAAACACGAAATGTGGAAAGAGGAGGTGAACCTGGCCATCAAATTTTACCAAAATCCAAAAGAGTGTCGTAACACAACTCAAATTCCACATGATAATGACAACAACAAGTATCACGAACAATGATGGGTCTAACAAACCATGGTTTTTGTTGCACAAATGTATTGATGAAAATTTTAACTTCTTTGTGTTTTTCTTTGAACTTATTGAACAATTATATTTGTGTTAATGGCAATACATGTTTTGGATGTTCTTCATATTTTTTCGTGATATTCATCATCGCAACACATCCCTTGTATGTGGTGAAACATGAGATTATTTCAACCACCAATTACGGGCCAATTCTTTAGAATTTTATGCAAGTCTATCTTTGTAGGGTTGTCTAGAAATCATTGTCCAACAAGCCAGTTCATCATTTTCATCTTTTTGCAATCGAAATTTTCTATGTTTGTGCAATGTGTTTCTTGGCGTTCCCATCGTTTTTTCCATGTGTCTTGTCAGACGATATTTTATATTGCTAGATGAAACAATTGTTGTTTGTATTGCTCTACATGCAACACTGACATATTTTTTTCAAGATTTTCCAAAATATTTTAATACACTAGTTATATTGTCAAAGACATTATGTTTCCCCTTTCTATCCTTTGTCTAATTTTGAATACCCAATAATGATGTATCTTCTTTTAACTTTCTTGACTTCATTAGATAGAGTAAAAGTTGAGCTTGTACTGTTATTGATTCATCTTTGAAAAAAGTATTATATATATTCTTAGTTCGATATCTTATATAATGCTTAGGTTTTTTCTTCCCAAATTTGTCAATATCAACATTTTCTAATATTTCATCATCAATGTTGATAGATTCTCCTGCATATTTCAATTTAAAGTTTATATTAAAAAATAAAACCTGAACACAAATTCACTAAACTATATATACAAGTGTTCATCTTGTATTATCTAAATTTATGTACATACCTATATGTGATTCGTCTTCTGCTTCAATTTCGGTTTCAACGTCTTCTGCTTCAATTTCGATTTCAACGTCTTCTTCGACATTATGAGACAAATATATTTATGTTTTTTGAAAAACATCAAATCGTAATTACAATCAATTTTATTATTTACAATATTTTAAATTTGAATTCTATACTTTATTTAATACAGTCTCAATGTGTATCGTGTGCTCAATCATCATATGTGCATGCATGTCTGGTTGAACTTCTTGTTGAAAATCTCTATTTACATTATCGTTGTTTCTTTCTTCAATATTTGCATGTTCTCGTTTCTTTCTCGAATAATTCTCTTTTATTTGTTCGTTTTGGTAAGTATCATCTCAAGTGCGATCAAATTTTCTCTTGCGAAAACTTTTGTTTCCCATGACTTTTATAGTTATTTGTAAAAGATATGTTCAACAAAGACTTCACCTCAAAAAAATGCTCAACATTTATCTTTCAACATATAAATTGTTTTTCCAATAAAAACTTGAACAAACATCAATTACCTTATTCAACAAAAACCAAAAATATGATTCGAAATTTTTTTAGGTGCTCTAGAAAACCATTATATATCGATATCGATCCTCCAATTAAGCCTATGGAACACAGGGAAGAAATAAAGAAAGAAAAGAATACAACTGCAATCAGTAATAGAAATTTTTTGAAATCCCTATCCCCGAGCTCATATATGTCTGTCCATCCAATGAATTGTGTTAAATGTGTCCATCATATCTGTCTGTATCTCATATATGAGCTCATATCTGTTTGTATCTCTAAAAAAATACAGTGAAAAAATTAGAAAAAATTATATTCATAATCCTTAAACTGTTCTTTTCAAAAAGGTATATTTAGATTTTTCTTTTAAGTAAAAATTAAGAAAGATATAAGGTGTAGAAAAACATGTTTTTAAAATCTGCAACGTTTTCAGCTTGGTCAACTTCAAAAAATTCTAGAAATTATAATATTCATCCGTTAGATTGAAAATTATAGTCATAATAAACAGAGTCTTTGTAGATTGTTGCAGTATATTTTGTTTCTTAAAAACATAAGTTTAATAATAGATACATTGTTGTGGGAAAAAATAACTCATTATCATTCATTTCATGTTTAAGGAACATACTGTTAAACAATTGTCAAATTGACATATTAAATCCTGATAAAAAAAATTAAAAAATAGTCATTGGAAAACTAACAAAATTCTTCACAAGTTTTATTTTTACTATAAAGTGAAATTCTACATTAAAAAAAATACTTTGGTATCCCGGAAGTTGAAGAACTTGTGAAAATGCAGTTTTTTTTCTCATAAAACAAGTAAAAGTGTTACCCATCTTCATGATTTCACCCCTAAGATAGTCTGTCATTCTCTTTATGTATGGTATATAGAGCTTGTTGGCCTTCTACCTTTTTCAATGTCCAAACCATCTTACTAGACCTACATTTATTTTGGGATGCACTTGCTTGTTTGGGCACATGCATAAAGTTTTGGATATTATAATTGAGCCTCTTAGCAAACATTTGAACATGCATTTGTCTTCTAATTTGCATAGGAATGTTATATATCCTACATTTTGGTTATATATGAGTTGTAGGTTTCAAAATGTTGTTGTAATTAATCAAATTATGAATTGATTATACTATTTGCATTATGCCTTATTTTTGAGAAATTATTTTAATACTTTTGAAATAAATTAGCTCTATGTTTGAAATCATCAATAAGACTTATATTGCAATGATAATAGATCAAGATTTTCATTGGAGACATTGGATATGTTAATATTTATTTCTCTTAGTACACCTCATACTCTAAATGAGGTAAATTGAAAAACTATTTATAATGTATGGAAACAAATGAAAGATATAAAACATTTTTCATTGGACAAATAGATTTATGTTTTCAATGATATATTAATACTTTTGAAAAATGTCAAATAAATGAAAGAAAAACATATTTCCTTTTATAGTTTTTTATTAAAATGTTTTTATTTATGTAAATTAACAATAATTTTGTGGATATTATGAATTTAAAAGAAAAAAAAATTTGCCCAAAAATAATTTAAATACGGGTACGCTTATCTACTTAAAATAATATATTAAGTTATGCTCTATGCTTTGAATAACATAAATTTGGACTCCAAGTGAATCTATACAGCCAAAATGAATCTATTCTTATTTTAAATTTTTGTTAAAATTTTAACTTCTTCATCAATTATTTTATAAAAGTCAAAACGCCACACACTACATCTCTCTCACAGAGAATAAGATTACCGAGAGTTTATGCAACTAATTAACATTAACATAGTCTTATGCATCACCGATCCAGAAATCCTCTGGCTAGATGATTGTTCCAAGAATATTCAATTCTTTTCACCTGTGCTTATCTTCTGTGAAAATATTCAATTTTTTTTTGCTTGTACTCTACTGCTATCTGTTCGACTTGCTGGATGAAGTCGTGGATGTAACTCTGTTGGCGTTGAGTATTGGAGAGTAAAATATTACGGGCCTCCGCCGCCTTTGATCTCAACTTCTTGCTTTCCTCTCCCACCATTACCATTCTCAGTGTTGTAACTATGTTTTCGCTAAGAAAAGAGCCATCGCCTCCCCTCTCAATCTCGATCCCCGCCTTCAATTCGGGCGCTTGTTCTCTCATCAGAAACGTCTCGCTACCAAATGAGACAAACACGATAGAGGACGGCCTCTGTCGATCCAACCATTCAAGCAGATCTGAGACGGACTTAGCGGCGGGCATTAGGGGGCCGACAGAGAGCACCGGAACTCCGATAGTGCGCTGGAAATAACGAATATACTTATCTTCCTCTTTAAAACAGGATTTCACAGCTATCGCCACGCATCCTTGCAGGGATTTAGCCAGCCGATAGGTCGGAATAACATGCCCAGGTATTCCTCTGTACATAACTAACAAATTATGGGCTTCGTACAGCCTGAATAAGATTGCCGAACACAGGAATCCGTCGGGCGGAGCTGCCAGTTCCTCGGCGATTATCTCCTGGTTCCACAAGCTGGAAGGGTGGATGATATAGCCGCACATCACCGGCGAAAAGACCGAAAAGTAAATGACCGGTATGCTTATCTCCGAAGTGACTCTCTCGTCCAGTACTGCGCGAAGTCATGAATAACGTAATATGGTGAGAGCTGCCTAAGGAGGTTTCGGAACGGTTTCTCCATGCCGTCTATGGCTTTCTGGAGAGGAAACACCATTTCGTCTGGGATATCGGCGGTGCACTCTGCACCCAGAGTGAGGCCCTCTGTGGGCGGTAATGGCAGTTCCAGTAGATCGATCCGGCCCGGCGAGTCCTGAAGCTGTAACGACGGCCTGATTCTGAAAATGTTTATGGGTATAGAGAGAAAGGAGACGGTGTGGCCGTGGTGTGCGAGAGCCTTCGAGAGGTCTAGGAGGGGATTTATGTGGCCCTGCGCCAGCCATGGAAACAACAGAAAATGAAGCTTCTTATTTTCAATCTGGTTATCCATCATCCCACGAGGATTTTCTGTTTTCCTAGATCGCAGAAAATATAAATGGCGGATGATGAATACTTTATTCCATCTGCCATTTCTATCTCTTGATCGATGAAATAAATAAGACTGAGCCCAACAACCAGTTAACGTACGGCTTGTTTTCCATCATCTTATTACACGGAATTACACGGAAATGTTCGTATCGTACCAGTAATGCAATTCGACCGTTCCGATTTTAATTTTTTTTTTTTAAAGAAAACTTTCAGATTAGTTAACTTTTAATCAGAAATATAATATACAATTTATAAATAGTGGAATGAATCAATTTCTCAATGATTCATTGTTTAACTCTTTTACAATCATTGTTTAACTCTTTTATGAAAGGTTTTTTTTTAACCAAAAGCAAGTAACATAAATTTGTATTAAATTATTATTATTTATTGTTTAAAATCCATTATTAAATGTAGAAATGGATTCAGCATGCTGAAAAATCTCTGGAGCATTTACATTATATAAAAATAATCACTCAAATTTTTAGATTTAACAATTTCTTGTTGAATTTCGGACAAATGTTTTCAGAAGTAGAATGTTTATATACTACTTGAGAAATCATCTCCATTCATCATTGATTAGGAATCAGGTTTTAGGATGTCATCTTCATTCATTATTGATTAGGAATCACTTCTTAGGATAGAAAAAAAATCTTTCAGTTTGTCAACTTAAAAACTATATAAAAACAAAGATGGGAAAGATAGGCTCTCAGGAACCTAGAGAAGGTAGAGTAATCAGCTTGCTTCCTACTTATATAATTAGTAGGGAAGTAAGGTTAGCATCCATCCAACTCCATCCAAATATTTGGCAATCTATAAAATTGTAATATCATTGGAAAAATGGGCACAATTAATGATCTTTTAATCTAAAACCCTAATTTGATGGCTAGGAATTGAAGATGTTGGCATATTCTTAGTTAGATTGACTTAAGGTTCATAACTTTCTTGCTACTTAAGGTTCATAACTTTCTTGCATTTATGAATGTTTCATTTAACTTGTTTACTTTTTAACATTTACCTAATCATATTAATAAATTATTGTAACACTATATGATTGCCATGTTTACATGATTAACCTGCAAAGACACTAACTCAACTTCATTACCTAAACTTGCCACGTTTGTTGCTTTTTCCAATTTAGATACAATATTGGGCATGATTACATTGTACAATAAATTCATTTAATCGGAGGCCACGTTTGTTGATTTTTCCAATTTAAATAGAATATGGGGCATGATTACATTGTAAAATAAATTCATTTAATCAGAGGCCGGAGCTTCAAATAAAGTTATTAAATTTATTTACTCGGAGGGACGTGTTATTAAATTTATTTACAGGCAGTCGGTTCAAATAACTTTAAATAAAGTTATTAAATTTAAACAAAGTTAAAGTTATTAAATTTAAATTGGCTTTTCCAATTTCAAATTATTAAATTTAAATAAATTAAATTTCTGGGAGGGAGGTGCTTGATTCTAGGTTTAGATAGAATAATGGTTAAATTTAAACAAAGTTAAAGTTATTAAATTTAAATTGGATTTTTCCAATTTCAAATTATTAAATTTAAATAAATTAAATTTTTGGGAGGGAGGTGCTTGATTCCAGGTTTAGATAGAATAATGGACTAGTTGCCATTCATCTCCAACTGTTTACAACCATCTTAAACCGTTTCAAACTGATCATCTGTCATATATATATTTGTATATTGTCGTTGATTAATTTGGAACAAGCTTGACTTTTCTTCCCTGTCTCCAGGTGTTGGGAGTCGTTTCTCATTTATTAAGTTGGTATCAGAGCCATTGGGAGATTGTGAGAGGCGGACGGATCTTGAGTGAGGAGCCCATACGATACTGCTGCGAAGTCGGAGCGTCCTGCACCTGGAGGTCGAAGCATCCCCGTTGGTATCCGTGACTATCTATACACTCACAGGGAGACCCATGTTGCGTGTAATATTTCGGGGAGACCAAGGCTGCGTGTAAGAGTCCGGGGAGACCGATCTGGTTCTTCTCGCTGGCAGAGACTGCGCAATCATGGAATCGCTGCTCTATCTATACATTGCGTGTAACTGCGTGGAGAGGCTAGTGACCGTGCGTGGAGAGTTTCTTCTTGCAGTTGTTGCATGGGCGATTTCGGGAGACTGATCTGGTAGGGATTGTTGTGCTTTCACATTGGTAGGGCACGGAGGAAATAATGTTGCACACTTAGAGAAGACGGATTTGATTATCCCTACTGGTATCAGATTAAATGACATCCCATATCTGAACAATCACGACTTCTAAACACTGTTGAAGCACTGCCTGGTATATGGCTGCAAGGGGAGATTTGAGTTGAGCCCGTGGAGAGGTGTGAAGGAACCCCTCCCCTTGTCTACATTGACTCTCACTGAGGGAGAGTGCATGGATCAAATCGCTCAGGGAGATTGTGAAGAGAGGCACGTGAAGCATCGTGGAGCATCTGCATACAAAACTTTTGGCCATTTAAAGGTTATCTGATTGCTTCTTTGGAAAGGAGTTTGTTTCATGAAGAAGTTTGCTTGGATGGTGAATCCACTAGCAGAAACCTACCTCAACAAAGCCAAAAAAATAGATGGATTGAAACCTTGATGAAAGGTTATGGCGCATAAGCAACCCAATGTGGATGCAGGCATGACAATGCAACAATCCAGCCAAGGTATTGTTGAGAATGTCTATTAAAGATAGAATAATTTCTCATATTAGAGATTCTAAGACTTCTAGTGAAAGTGTCAAGCACTTAAAGATCTATATCAAACTAATAATATGAATCGCATTATTTTCCTAAAGAGTAAATTGTTAAGTATTAAAATGGATATAAATGATTCTGTTAGTGATTTTCTTGGGCAAACTAAAGAAATAAAAGATAAATTGGGAGATATAGGAGAAAAAGTGTCAAACACTGATCTTGTAACAATTTCCCTAAATGGAATGCTAGAGGACTATAAAATGTTTATAACATTCCTTGTAGCGAGGGATAAAGCTCCCACTTTTGAGGAACTTACAGGTATATTCTTGCAAGAGGAAGAGAGGTGCACGAATATGAAGCCTCAAAATCCAAACTTAGTACTATGGACAAAGAAGAGATTCTTTAAATGGAAACCACAAGAAGGAGGCAAAGGAGGAAGTTCATTTTAGAGGAAGCCAAATAAAAATCAAGATATGCCATCAAATAGAAATGAACCTAAGTGTTTTTGTTGTGGTAGGACTGAGCATCTTGCGAGTGTGTTATAAGAAGAAAAATGATGATGAGGCTAAGCATAAAAAAAGAAAACATTCAGAACACTTTGCAGAAGAAAACCCGAATATTGAACCAAAAGATCTCAAATTGTTTGGTCGAATGTTGCGTTGTATGTTGAAACTAATGATGTTAATGCATGGTTTGTTGATTATGGTGCTTCAATTCACATGACATGTAACAATACTTGGTATACAAACTTTAAATAAAAACATAATGGTGCCCATATTTATTTTGGAGATGATCACTCTTATCAAATTAAGGGATATGGATATATTCCAGTAACACTTCTCAATGGTACTCTCATACACATTCGCAATGTTGTGTATGTCCTTGGGATAAATAAAAACTTCATTTATGTGTCCACCATTATAGATCGGGATTTGAAGGTCGAATTCTTCAAGACACGTTGTATAGTGAAGGACTTGCAAGATCATTATAGAACTATTGCTTTAGGAGTAAGAATTGGAGGTCTATACAAACTTGATCTCACTAGCAAGGATCATCAAGCTTTAACTTCTACAACTATGCCTACATAAACTCTTTGGCACCAAAGGTATGGTCACATTAATTATCATGATTTGTTGTTGTTACAAAAACAAAGTATAGTTGAAGGACTCCCTATGTTGAATAATGAGTATGTTTCTTGTGAAGGTTGTGCATTAGGAAAGATGCACAGGGATGAATTCTCCTCTAATGTTGATAGGAGAAAAATAGATCTATTAGAACGTGTGCACACTGATGTTTGTGGACCAATGTAGACAAGGTCACTAGGAGGTGCTTATTATTTCTTATTGTTTATTGATGACTGCACAAGATACACATGGGTTTATTTCCTCAGAAAAAAGAGTGATGTTTTTTAATACTTCAAGGAATTTAAAAACATGGGGGAGAAACAAACATGAAAACCCATCAAAATCCTTCACTCGGATCAAGGGGGAGAGTAGAGATTGGGGAACTTCATCGAGTACTGTAAATATCATGGAATCATACAACAATTTACAATACCCCACACTCCACAACAGAATGGAGTTGCAGAAAGGAAAAACATAACTCTGGTGGAGTGTGCACGAAGTATGATAGAATTCCATTAACAATGTTGTTTACTTAAAGAATAGAAGTCCAACAAGGTGTCTTGATCATAAAATTCCTTTTGAAGCCTTGTATGATTCTAAACCAGTAGTTAATAATTTGAAGATGTTTGGGTGTAAGGCTTTTGCACACATTCCAAAGGAGAACAGGAAGAATCTTGTTGCTAAAGCTATCAAATGTATTTTTATAGGGTACTGTTCAGAATTTAAAGCATATAAATTGTTTGATCCAACTACTCACAAAGTGTTTGCAAGTAGAGATGTAATCTTCCATGAACAGGTAAAAGGAAACAATGAGGACAACAATCATGAAAGATGGCTTGTACTTCTTGAATATGAGGAGGTCAAAGATGAGAAGCAACAACAGGAAAAGGCACCAAGTGACATGGATACATGAAGAATCTTCACAAAATGAAGAAGAAGTCACCAACAAATTAAGAAGATCTTCATGGCAGGTTCATCCACCTGAAAAATATAAAGATTATGCCCTGATGAGTAATATTTCAAATGTCATAGAACCCATGATTTTTAATGAAGCTAATGAACATGAAGAGAGGAGAGAAGTAATGGAGGAAGAATATGACTTTATAATGAAAAAACAAAACTTGGGAATTGACTGAGTTGCCTAAAGATAAAAATCCCATAGGATGTAAATGGACATACAAACCTAAATTCAAAGCAGATGGTAGTATAGATAAATATAAATCCAGATTGGTGGAAAAAGGGTATTCATAGAAAGAGGGCATTGATTATGCAGAAACATTTGCACTAGTAGCTAAATTAAACACAATAATAATGTTAATTGCACTAGCTACAAAACACCATTAGAAGCTTCACCAATTAGATGTAAAGTCTTCTTTCCTGAACGGTGAGTTAAAGGAGGAGGTTTACCTTACTCAACCAGAGGGGTTTGTGAAAAGTGGCCAGGAACATTTGGTATGTAAATTAAAGAAAGCATTACATGGATTGAAACAAGCACCTAGGTCATGGTATGAGAAGATAGATTCCTTCTTTATTCAACAGGGTTTTATGAGGAGCAAAAGTGATCCAAATATGTATACATTTGGTGCAATTATTTGCATAATATATTACCAAACATAAATTATCAACCGAGATTTGTAATCAGTAGAGTTGATGCACTATATGTGCTGATAACAGATAGGTTTCTATGTGTGTTTAGTATAGCTTAGATAAGAAAACCAACAATAACAAAACATTCTATTTTCAAAGGTAACACTCTTCACACAATTCAGAAATTAGAAAGCAAAAATTGCAATCATGCACTCAAAAGATTTTGCTCAGATAATGCCTAGTCCATTTACAAACTCATGAAGTGGAAAAATGAACTTTGAATTAGTTATCTGTAGCTACTACTCTTAGCAATCAAATATGGGTACACTTCAACAATACAACTCCAAACTTAGAAGAGAAAACTGATAACAAAATTTCTCAAGCAAACAATGAATCAAAAGGTTTTTTCTTAGGTGACAAATTTGTTCATTAGAGGCTCATGAAATGAAAAGATGAACTTAAGATCTATCTCCTG
>JASDQU010105505.1:35415-51679 GCA_032191745.1 Picea mariana | reverse complement strand
AAAGATATCCAAATTAATTACAGGTAATGTTTATACAATAAAATCTTGAGATAGAAGAGATGTTCAACTCTTTTTTGGTTTGTGTGATAATGATAAAATAAAATGCTCAAAATGATGTGACAATAAAATAAAACCTTAAAATGGAAGAAATGATCAACTCTTCTTTAATTTTATCATGTAGTCATTAAAAGAATGCTCTAATCTAGAATAGATATTCACCTCAAAGTTCATATACCCTTAATAAAATAAAATCTCAAAATGAAAGAGATGTTTTTAACTTTTCTTTAATTTTGGGAACAATAATTAAAAAAATTATTCAAAATAAAATAGATGTTCAATTCAACTTTAATTTATATAATGCTCGTACAATAAGATAAAAATCGGAATGAGTTAAAATTTGAAACAAGATATTAGTACAATAGAAAATATAAAATATGTTTAACTTTTTTTTTAAATTAATGAAATATTATTAAAATAAAATGGAAAAAAATACTATTGAAAAAAGTAAGTGTTCAATGAAAATGGTGTAAATAACAATTTTTTAGTTTAAAATAAAATTCTCACAATACAATCTAGGTATACAACTCAATTTTGATTGTGTAATGCTCATGTAAAATAATTTTGATTGGTGTAATGGTTGAAAAACACAAATAAAATATGGTTGAACCATATTTTATCTGTGTTTCTTAAGAATGATCTCGAGTTTTTTATACATATCCTATTTGGAAATATGGTTTAAAATAGTCAAAACAAGTCATCAAATTCTAGAATGTACTTTCAATGAAAAGTAAAAAATTATGGAATGTACATGTGCCACTTGTTTAAAAACATCATAATGGTATTCCATCTTCATTTATTCGTTCATGATCGACTTTGGACATTTTTCATTTTCTAACTTTTTTTTTTATTATTGAACTTCTATTAACTTTATGCATGTTGCACATACTAAATGACTATATTTACAACTTGTGACATTTGACTAGTAGTCTTGAAAGTGAACATGAGTATCGGGTTGATGGGTTTCTTGAAAAAAATATCCTTTCAATACAGTGAATCCTCTTTCATATATAAAACCGTTATCATCAAAATCTTCTAATAGCCCCATCTTTTGTTCTATGCATTGCATCAAATAATATTTCACATTTTCATTGTTGTCTACAGGTGAAACCATGACAAAAATATCTACCGCAAATAATTGGATATATTGGACAACAAATAGTTCGTGTTATATTATCACACAAGTACATCTACAAGTTATTTGAAAAAAATTTAATTTCATAAAAATTACCTTCTCTAACAAGATCAAAAACTCTATCGCCATCAACTGACACTATAGTTTCATTTGATTCCATCTCCTCTGAGCTTCCAAGTGGCAGTTTTTCTTTTACATTAAGTTTGATATGTCTCCAAGCTTTAACACATCCTGCATTTTCATTTTCGCAAATATCTATGGATTTTGTGTCCTCTATGCAAACTGAACAAAAACAAGACTCATTTCTTCTATCAAATGAAAACACATTTTGAGAACGTTTTGTTTTAACTGAATGTATTTTTTGTGTCCTAGGTATTTTACTAGCGTCATATGAGATTGATCTATTTACATTTTGGATTCCAACATACCAAAAAAACCTGCAGAAGACAAGAACTTGTTAATTTGAATATAAATTTGAACACGTTCAAATACAAATATCATGTGTACATGTGTAAAATTTATATATAGACACACCTGTGCAATCCCTTGATGGATTATATTCATGGCTTAGCGTCATTTTTCACCATTCAACAACTTGTTCAACAGATTCAAATCGATCGGCATGAGGGTTCATATGATACCCTCGAAGTGCTCGTTTTACACATGCCCTTGCACCGTCGTGCTCTCCTTTTCCATGACCAGCCTTAAAAAAATTCCAACAATGTGTAATGTTTAACTTTTTATGAAGACGGCATAACCAATAGAATGGTCATGAAGACTTGAGCTAACCCACACACCCATCTGACCATATCCAATGTCGATCGAATCTGATTTCACGTTCTTTCAATGAATCATAAAATTTATCAAAATAATGTTGTACATAATGTGTGTCATGTGCTCGATCATCACTAATATAAAAGTGATATTCTTTAATAACATTTTGATTTTTGTTGGTGCTTTCTATGTTATCAAGAATCCGTTGAGCATGTCCATATACAACATGGACAAATATTGTGACTTGATCAGAATGATAATATTCACTCTGTATTTATTTTTGTTCAGCGAATGTGTAATTCTCTGCAAAATCAACTACAGAAAAAATTGTCCCTCGTTGAAACACTTCACAGGATTGTTTGAATTGTGGATCTTGCAATCGAGCTCTATGTGAATGCTTGGTGTATTTATAAATTTCTTCCTCAAACTTTTTCAAAAAATCTATCACACAGATTTTATCTACCTTCAAACCAATCCTTTTGGAAATAACATTTGAAGAATATGGAGCCATTTTGTTGATATATTCATATCTCTTCCAGTTGACTGTTATATTAGAAAATGATTGATCATTCATATCAATATGATAATTTGAATGAAACAAACTTAGATTTCCACAAAGATCACATTTATTTCCACCAACACATTTTTTTTGTAAAATAAATCATCATCTTCTCTTTCACATATAATTTCATATATAAAAACACAGAATGTGGAAGGAGGAGGTAAACCTGGCCATCAAGTTTTACCAAAATCGAAAAAAGTGTAGTAACACAACTCAAATTCCACATGATAATGACAACAACAAGTGTCACGAACAATGGTGGGTCTAACAAACCATGGTTTTTGTTGCACAAATGTATTGATGAAAATTTTAACTTCTTTGTGGTTTTCTTTGAACTTATTGAACAATTATATTTGTGTCATTGACAATATATGTTTTGGATGTTCTTCATATTTTTTTCGTGCTATTCTTCATCGCAACACATCCTTTGTATGTGGTGAAACACGAGATTATTTCAACCACCAATTATGAGCCAATTCTTTAGCATTTTATGCAAGTCTATCTTTGTAGGGTTGTCTAAAAATTATTGTCCAACAAGCCAGTTCATCATTTTCATCTTTTTGCAATCGAAATTTTCTATGTTTGTGCAATGTGTTTCTTGATGTTCCCATCGTGTTTTCCATGTGTCTTGTCAAACGATCTTTTATATTGCTAGATGAAACAACTGTTGTTTGTATCGCTCTACATGCAACACTGACATATTTTTTTCGATATTTTCCAAAAGCTTTTAATACACTAGTTATATTGTCAAAGACATTATGTTTCCTCTTTCTATATTTTGTCGACTTTTGAATACCCAATAATGATGTATCTTCTTTTAACTTTCTTGACTTCATTAGATAGAGTAAAATTTGAGGTTGTACCGTTACTGATTCATTTTTGAAAAAAGTATTATACATATTCTTAGTTCGATATCTTATATAATGCTTAGGTTTTTTCTTTCCAAATTTGTCAATATCAACATTTTCTAATATTTTATCATCAATGTTGATAGATTCTCCTGCATATTTCAATTTAAAGTTTATATTAAAAAACAAAACCCAAACACAAATTCACTAAACTATATATACAAGTGTTCATCTTGTATTATCTAAATTTATGTACATACCTATATGCGATTCGTCTTCTGCTTCAATTTCAGTTTCAAC
This sequence comes from Picea mariana, assembly GCA_032191745.1. NCBI lineage: Eukaryota > Viridiplantae > Streptophyta > Pinopsida > Pinales > Pinaceae > Picea > Picea mariana. Next base: position 48,003 of record JASDQU010105505.1, on the reverse strand, counting down.
ATCTTCTGCTTCAATTTCGGTTTCAACGTCTTCTTTGACATTATGAGACAAATATATTTATGTTTTTTGAAAAACATCAAATCGTAATTACAATCAATTTTATTATTTACAATATTTTGAATTTGAATTCTATACTTTTTTAATACAATCTCAATGTGTATCGTGTGCTCGATCATCATATGTGCAAGCATGCCTGGTTGAATTTCTTTTTGAAAATCTCTATTTACATTATCATTGTTTCTTTCTTCAATATTTGCACGTTCTTGTTTCTTTCTCCAATAATGCTCTTTCCTTTGTTCGTTTTGGTGAGTATCATCTCGCGTGTGATCAAATTTTCTCTTGCAAAAACTTTTGTTTCCCGTGATTTTTATAGTTATATGTAAAAGATATGTTCAACAAAGACTTCACCTCGAAAAAATGCTCAACATTTATCTTTCAACATATAAATTGTTTTTCCAATAAAAACTTGAACAAACATCAATTACATTATTCAACAAAAACCAAAAATATGATTCAAATTTTTTTTTAGGTGCTCTAGAAAACCATCATATATCGATATTGATCCTCCAATTAAGCCTATGGAACAGAGGGAAGAAATAAAGAAAGAAAATAATACAACTACAATCAGTAATAGAAATTCTTTGAAATCCCTATCCCCGATCTCATATATGTCTGTCCATCCAATGAATTGTGTTAAATATGTCCGTCATATCTGTCTGTATCTCATATATGAGCTCATATCTGTTCGTATCTCTAAAAATATAAAGTGAAAAATTTAGAAAAAATTATATTCATAATCCCTAAATTGTTCTTTTCAAAAGGATATATTTAGGATTTTTTTTAAGTAAAAATTAAGAAAGATACAAGGTGTAGAAAAACATGTTTTTAAAATCTGCAACGTTTTCAGCTTGGTCAACTTAAAAAAATTATAGAAATTATAATATTCATCCGTTAGATTGAAAATTATAGTCATAATAAACAGAGTCTTTGTAAATTGTTGCAGTATATTTTGTTTCTTAAAAACATAAGTTTAATAATAGATACATTGTTGTGGGAAAAAATAACTCATTATCATTCCTTTCATGTTTAAGGAACATACTGTTAAACAATTGTCAAATTGACATATCAAATCCTGATAAAAAAAATTGAAAAATAGTCATTGGAAAGTTAACAAAATTTTTCACAAGTTTTGTTTTTACTGTAAAGTGAAATTCTACATAAAAAAAATACTTTTGTATGCCGGAAGTTGAAGAACTTGTGAAAATACATTTTTTTTTCTCATAAAACAAGCAAAAGTGTTATCCATCTTCATGATTTCACCCCTAACATTTCTATTTATGTATGGTATATAGAGCTTGTTGACCTTCTACCTTTCTCAATGTTCAAACCATCTTACTAGACCTACATTTATTTTGGGATGCACTTGCTTGTTTGGGCACATGCATAAAATTTTGGATACTATAACAACCTCTTAGCAAGAATTTGAACATGCATTTGTCTTCTAATTTGCATAGGAATGTCATATATCCTACATTTTGGTTATATATGAATTGTGGGTTTCGAAATGTTGTTGTAATTAATCAAACTATGAATTGATTATACTATTTGTATTATGATTGATTTTTGAGAAATTATTTTAATACTTTTGAAATAAATTAGCTCCATGTTTGACATCAACAATAAGGCTTATATCCCCCGGATGGGGTGCTAGTGCGGACCACCTGGCGCGAGGAGGAGGAACGGATTGGCCAATGAGGCACGGGGCCATGTGACGAGCTCGTGCCATCGCCCGCCACCCCGATCCTGCATTAACTCACCATTACGACGTTGCAGTGGCTTAACTCTGTAGCTTATGTCTCCTTTTATGATTCATTCCATGGCCTGGTTTCTTGTGTTTGCCTCTCGCCTCCGCTCGCGACCCGTCTGGCTCTCCCCTCCGCTGCCCTGGCATAATCCAAACTGGACCTTCATGATAACTGTAGGCCCTGTTCATCTCCAGGCACTCTACCTCTACCTGTTGCACTTGGTTTTCTCTGGCTTTCATGCGACGAACCTCATGCCGTGCCAAAGGGGGCGACCGCGAAGAGGCTCTCCATGGAATCCTCGCTGGCCTTCTATCTCGCCTCCTGAGTCGCCTTCTACTTTCTCCTCCCTGTCCCTCCAGCCCGAGCCAGTTCTTCCCACCTCCCCCGCCCCACCTGTATCCCATTTTGACTACTTAGCTATCATCTCCCGACCGCCGTGTTCCTCCTCGCGACACCTTCTTGTCCCCCCAATTCCTAGAACGGTCAAGTCCCCCCACGCACCATTTATTGACTCCTCAAGGAAGCCCATGGGGGCGCCACCTCCTTTTCACAATCCTCGAAACAACAAGAACCAGTCTTCTGACTCTTTCTTTGACACGCAGCTGAGAGAAAGTCTCGATGTTCTCTTCGGTCTGGTCTTCAAACACCGTCAGGGGGTGGAGGACCTCCAATTCCGTCTGCAGGCCATGAATGGAAAGGTCATGGTCCTTCTTCAAATCCTTTCCTCCCTCCAAGAGGCTTTCCCCTCGGACTCGGCAGGTGTGGCTTCAGCAGCGGAACCCTGTGCAGCGACCAGTGAAGAAAACGACCAGACGTAGCGCTTCGCAGGGAATGGGATGGAGCAAGCCAAGCATGAGGACATGGCCATGGAGGTGGACACAGGACAGTGCACGCTACAGGACACCTCGCCAGATGTTGACAGAGATGAGAGCAACGTGGAAGCTAGAATGCAGTGGGCAAGTCAAGTGACATTCGTCAAAGAGGAACCTTGGTCCGAAGACGTTCATGCCACCTGACCAGGTTATTTGCTAAATGTTTAAGCCCATAGGGGTCCTTCAAGTCTCAATAGTTTTTCTTTTTTTAGTTGTTGTCCAGACAGTTTGAGACTGATATATTAGACTGTTAAACTACCTATGCTTGACTCACCTGCTGGCTGGACTGGTTTCCCCTCTATTGGGGCAGTCCAGTAACTACAGTACGACTAATTTCTGTATTTTATACCTCTACTTTGGTTTTTGAAGGCCTTTTATATATAAAACTTCTTACTTACAAAAAAAAAACAATAAGGCTTATATTGCAATGATGATAGATCAAGACTTTCATTGAAGACATTGAATATGTTAATGTTTATTTCTCTTAGTACACCTTATGCTCTAAATGAGGTAGATTGAAAAACTATTTATRATGTATGGAAACAAATGAAAGCTATAAAACATTTTCCATTGGGCAAATAGATTTATGTTTTCAATGATACAKACTTTAATACTTTTGAAGAATGTCAAATAAATGGAAGAAAAATATATTTCCTTTTATTGAATTTTATTAAAATGTTTTTATTTATGTAAAATAACAATAATTGTGTGGATATTATGCATTTAAAAGAAAAAAAAATTTGCCCAAAAATAATTTAAATACGGGTACGCTTATCTACTTAAAATAATATATTAAGTTATGCTCTATGCTTTCAATAACATAAATTTGGACTCCAGATGAATCTATACAGCCAAAATGAATCTATTCTTATTTTAAATTTTTGTTAAAATTTTAAGTTCTTCATCAATTATTTTATAAAAGTCAAAATGCCACACACTACATCTCTCCCATGGAAAATAAGATTACCGAGAGTTTATGCAGCTAATTAACATTAACACAGTCTTATGCATCACCGATCCAGAAATCCTCTGGCTAGATAACTGTTCCAAGAATATTACTGCTCTCTGAAAATATTCAAATTTTTTTGCTTGTACTCTACTGCTATCTGTTCGAGCTGTTGGATGAAGTCGTGGATGTAACCATGTTGGCATTGAGTTTTGGAGAGTAAAATATTATGGGCCTCCGCCGCCTTTGATCTCAACTTCTTGCTCTCCTCTCCCACCATTACCATTCTCAGTGTTGTAACTATGTTTTCACTGAGAAAAGAGCCATTGCCTCCCCTCTCAATCTCGATCCCCGCCTTCAATTCGGGGGCTTGTTCTCTCATCAGAAACATCTCGCTGCCAAATGAGACAAACACGATAGAGGACGGCCTCTGTCGATCCAGCCATTCAAGCAGATCGGAGCTCTCGCCGTTGTCCGAGCCGGACTTAGCGGCGGGCATTAAGGGGCGGCAGAGAGCACCGGAACTCCAATAGTGCGCTGAGAATAACGAATATACTTATCTTCCTCTTGAAAAAAGGATTTCACAGCTATCGCCACGCATCCTTGCAGGGATTTAGCCAGCCGTTAGGTCGGAATAACATGCCTAGGTATTCCTTTGTACATAACTAACAAATTACGGGCTTCGTACAGCCTGAATAAGTTTGCCGAACATGGGAATCCGCCGGGCGGAGCCGCCAGTTCCTCGGCGATTATCTCCTGCTTCCACAAGCTGGAAGGGTGGAAGATATAGCCGCACATCACCGGCGAAAAGACCGAAAAGTAAACGGCTGGTATGCGCATCTCCGCAGTGACTCTCTCGTCGAGTACTGCGCGAAGTCGTGAATAACGTAATCTGGTGAGAGCTGCCTGAGGAGGCTTCGGAACGGTTTCTCCATGCCGCCTATGGCTTTCTGGAGAGGAAACGCCATTTCGTCTGGGATATCGGCGGTGCACTCTGCGCCAGGAGTGAGGCCCTCCGTGGGCGGTAATGGCAGTTCCAGCAGATCGATCCGGCCCGGCGAGTCCTTAAGCTGTAACGACGGCCTGATTCTGAAAATGTTTATGGGTGTAGAGAGAAAGGAGACGATGTGGCCGTGGTGTGCGAGATCCTTCGAGAGTTCTAGGAAGGGATTTATGTGGCCCTGCGCCAGCCATGGAAACAACAGAAAATGAAGCTTCTTATTTTCAATCTGGTTATCCGTCATCCCACGAGGATTTTCTATTTTCCTGGATCGTAGAAAATCTAAATGGCGGATGATGAATACTCCATTCCATCTGCCATTTCTATCTCTTGATCGATGAAATAAATAAGACTGAACCCAACAACCAGTTAACGTACGGCTTGTTTTCCATCATCTTATTTGTTTTTTTATGGCAATTATCAGCTAAGCTAGAAAGTGTTCAAAATCATTAACATCACAGTAAACACATCGAATTACACGGAAATGTTCGTATCGTACCAGTAATGTAGTTCTAGAGTTCCGACCTGTAATGTAATTCGACCGTTCCGATTTTAATATATATATATATTTTTTAAGAAAACTTTCAGATTAGTTAACTTTTAATCAGAAATATAATATACAATTTATAAATGAATAGTGGAATGAATCAATTTCTCAATGATTCATTGTTTAACTCTTTTATCCGTATCCAGTAACATAAATCTTGAATAAATCATTATTTTTTAATGTTAAAAATTCATTTCTGAATGTAGAAATAGATTCAGCATGCTGAAAAACTTCTAAAGTATTTACATTATACAAAAATAATCACTCAAATTTTTAGATCTAACAATTTCTTGCTGGATTTCAGACAAATGTTTCCAAAAAGTAGAATGTTTAGATACTGCTTGAGAAATCATCTCCATTCATCATTGATTAGGAATCAGGGCTTAGGATGTCATCTTCATTCATTATTGATTAGGAATCAGTTCTTAGGATGGAAAAAGAGTCTTTCAGTTTGTCAACTTAAAAACTATATAGAAACAAAGAAAGATGGGAAAGATAGGCTCTCAAGAACTTAGAGAAGGTAAAGTAATGAGCTTGCTTGCTATTTATATAATTAGCAGTGAAGTAAGGCTAGCCAGATCCATCCAACTCCATCCAAATATTTGGCAACCCATAAAATTGTAATGTCATTGGGAAAATGGACACAATTAATGACCTTTTAATCTAAAACCCTAATTTAATGGCTAAGAATTGAAGATGTTGACATATTCTTAATCAGATTTACTGTTTATAACTTTACCTACAAAAACACTAACTCAACCTCATTATCAGAGATTGCCACGATGTTGCTTTTTCCAATTTAAATAGAATATGGGACATGATTACATTGTACAATAAAGTTATTAAATTTATTTACTCGGAGGGACGTTTTATTAAATTTATTTACAGGCAGTCGGTTCAAATAACTTTAAATAAAGTTATTAAATTTAAACAAAGTTAAAGTTATTAAATTTAAATTAGCTTTTTCCAATTTCAAATTATTAAATTTAAGTAAATTAAATTTCTGGAAGGGAGGTGCTTGATTCCACGTTTAGATAGAATAATGGAGAATTAGTTGCGGTTCATCTCCAATCGTTTCCAACCATCTTAAACCGTTTCAAACCGATCATCTGTCATATATATATTTGTATATTATTGTTGATTAATTTGGAACAAGCTCGACTTTTCTTCCCTGTCTCGAGGTGTAGGGAGTCGTTTCTTATTTATTAAGTTGGTATTAGAGCCACTGGGAGATTGTGAGAGGCAAACGGATCTTGAGTGAGGAGCCCACACGAGACTGCTGCGAAGTCGGAGCGTCCTGCACCTGGACGTCGGAGCATCCCCGTTGGTATCCGTGACTATCTATACACTCACAGGCAGACCCATGTTGCGTGTAATATTTCGGGGAGACCAAGGCTGCGTGTAAGATTCCGGGGAGACCGATCTGGTTCTTCTCGCTGGCAGAGACTACGCAATCGTGGAATCGCTGCTCTGTCTATACATTGCGTGTAACTGCGTGGAGAGGCTAATGACCGTGCGTGGAGAGTTTCTTCTTGCAGTTGTTGCATGGGGGATTTCGGGAGACTGATCTGGTAGGGATTGCTGCGCTTTCACATTGGTAGGGCACAGAGGAAATAATGTTGTGCACTTAGAGCAGACGGATTTGATCATCCCTGCTGGTATTAAATGACATCCCATATCTGAACAATCACGACTTATAAACATTGTTGAAGCACTACCTGGGATATGGCTGCAAGGGGAGATTTGAGTTGAGCCCATGGAGAGGTGTGAAGGAACCCCTCCCCTTGTCTACATTCCCTCTCACTGAGGGAGAGTGCATGGATCAAATCGCTCAAGGAGATTGTGAAGAGAGGCGCGTGAAGCATCGTGGAGCATCTGCATACAAAGAGTTTTGGTCATTTAAAGGTTATTTGATTGCTTCTTTGGAAAGGAGTTTGTTTCATGAAGAAGTTTGCTAGGATGGCGAATCCGTTGGCAGAAACCTATCTCAACGAAGTCAAAAATTTAGATGGATTGAATTTCATCAATTCTAAATTCAAGATGCAAACCTTAATGGAAGGTTATGTCGCATAGATGATCGCGAAAGGAATGAAGCGCAACCCGATGCAACTGCAGGCGCGACAATGCAACAATTCTAGACTGGGATAAGCGAGAGAACAAAGCCAAGGTATTGTTGAGAATGTCTGTTAAAGATAGAATAATTTTTTATATTAGAGTTTCTAAGACTTATAGTGAAACGTGTCAAGCACTTATATCAAACTAATAATATGAATCACATTAAGTAAATTGCTAAGTATTAAAATGGTTATAAATGATTTTGTTAGTGCTTTTATTGGGCGAATTAAATAAACGAAAGATAAATTGGGATATATAAGAGAAAAAGTGTCAAACATTGATCTTGTAACAATTTCCCTAAATGGAATGGTAGAGGATTATAAAATGTTTATAACATTCCTTGTAGCGAGGGATAAAGCTCCCACTTTTGAGGAACTTATAGGTATATTGTTGCAAGAGAAAGAGAGGCAAACGAATATGAAGCCTTAGAATTCACACTTAATACTATGGACAAAGAAGAGATTCCCTAAACGGAAACCATGAGAAGGATGCAGAGGAGGAAGTTCATTTCAGAGGAATCCAAATAAAAATCAAGATATGCCATCAAATAGAAATGAACCTAAGTGTTTTTGTTGTGGTAGGACTGAGCATCTTGCGAGAGAGTGTTATAAGAAGAAAAATGATGATGAGGCTAGGCATAAAAATAGAAAACATGACACTTTGTAGAAGAAAACCTGAATATTGAACCAAAAGATTTCAAATTGTTTGGTTGAATGTTGCGTTGTCTGTTGAAACTGGTGATGTTGATGCATGGTTTGTTGATTCTTGCACTTCAATTCACATGACATGTAACAATAGTTGGTATACAAACTTTAAAGAAACACATAATGGTGCCCATATTTATTTTGGAGAGGATCACTCTTATCAAATCAAGGGATATGGATATATTCCAGTAACACTTCCGAATTGTACTCTCATACACATTCGCAATGTTGTGTATGTCCTTGGGATAAATAAAAACTTGATTTCTGTGTCCACCATTATAGATCAGGATTTGAAGATCGAATTCTTCAAGACACATTGTATAGTGAAGGACTTGCAGGATCATTACAGAACTGTTTCTTCAAGAGTAAGAGTTGGAGGCCTATACAAACTTGATCTCACTAGCAAGGATCATCAAGCTTTAACTTCTACGACTATGCCTACATAAACTCTTTGGCACCAAAGGTATGGTCACATTAATTATCACGATCTGTTGTTGTTACAAAAAAAAAGTATGGTTGAAGGACTCCCCATGTTGAATAATGAGTATGTTTCTTGTGAAGGTTGTGCATTAGGAAAGATGCACAGGGATGAATTCCCCTCTAATGCTGATAGGAGAAAAATAAATCTATTAGAACTTGTGCACACTGATGTTTGTGGACCAATGCAGACAAGGTCGCTAGGAGGTGCATATTATTTCTTATTGTTTATTGATGGCTACACAAGATACACATGGGTTTATTTCCTCAGAAAAAATAGTGATGTTTTTGAATATTTCAAGGAATTTAAAAACATGGTGGAGAAACAAACATGAAAACCCATCAAAATCCTTCACTCAGATCAAAGGGGGGAGTAGACATTGGGGAACTTCATCAAGTACTACAAAGATCATGGAATAGTACAACAATTTACAATACCCCACACTCCACAACAAAACGGAGTTGCAGAAAGGAAAAACATAACTCTGGTGGAGTGTGCATGAAGTATGATAGAAGGCCATTAGCACTGTTGTTTACTTAAAGAATAAAAGTCCAACAAGGTGTCTTGATCATAAAACTCCTTTCGAAGCCTTGTATGATTCTAAACCAACAGTTAATAATTTGAGGATATTTGGGTGTAAGGCTTGTGCACACATTCCAAAGGAGAACAGGAAGAATCTTGATGCTAAAGCTATCAAATGTATTTTTATAGGGTACTTTTCAGAATTTAACGCATATAAATTGTTTGATCCATATTCTCAAAAAGTGTTTGCAAGTATAGATGTAATCTTCCATGAACAGGTAGAAGGAAACAATGAAGACAACAATCATGAAAGATGGCATGTACTTCTTGAATATGAGGAGGTCAAAGATGAGAAGCAGCAACAGGAAAAGGCACCAAGTGACATGGATACATCTAATAGTGAAGAAGAATCTTCACAAAATGAAGAAGAAGTCACCAACAAATTAAGAAGATCTTCATGGTAGGTTCATCCACCTGAAAAATATAAAGATTATGCCTTGATGAGTAATATTTCAAATGTCATAGAACCCATGATTTTTAATGAAGCTAATGAACATGAAGAGAGGAGAGAAACAATGGAGGAAGGATATGACTCTATAATGAAAAACAAAACATGGGAATTGACTGAGTTGTCTAAAGATAAAAATCCCATAGGATGTAAATGGACATACAAACCTAAATTCAAAGCAGATGGTAGTATAGATAAATATAAATCCAGATTGGTGGAAAAAGGGTATTCATAGAAAGAGGGCATTGATTATCCAGAAACATTTGCACCAGTAGCTAATTAAACACAATAATAATGTTAATTTCACTAGCTACAAAACACCATTGGAAGCTTCACCAATTAGATGTAAAGTCTTCTTTCCTGAATGGTGAATTAAAGGAGGAGGTTTACCTTACTCAACCAGAGGGGTTTGTGAAAAGTAGCGAGGAACATTTGGTATGTAAATTAAAGAAAGCATTACATGGATTGAAACAAGCACCTAGGTCATGGTATGAGAAGATAGATTCCTTATTTATTCAATAGGGTTTTATGAGGAGCAAAATTGATCCAAATATGTATACCAAGTTTGATGAAAAATGACACATTGTATTCATTTCCTTATATGTTCATGATTTAATTATTATAGGAAATTCAGAAAAATTGATTAGTGGAATCAAGAAGCATATGTCATAGGTATTTGAAATGAAAGATCTTGGTGAGTTACATTACTGCCTAGGTCTTGAAGTTTGGAGGAATGTTGGTCAAACCTTTGTGTCTCAAGGAAAATATGTCAAAGAAGTACTTAAGAGGTTTAAAATGGATCAGTGTAAAGTTTATTTTGTTCTAATGCAGCAGAACACAAAACTTTACTGCGATGATGGTTCAAAGGAGGTAAATGATACAATTTATAGACATATGGTGGAAAGGCTGACCTATCTCACTACAACCAAACCTGACATAGCATACTTTGTTAGTGCGTTAAGTCAGTGTATGGCTAAACCTATAGAAAGCCATTGGAATGCAGCGAAGGGGGTACTGAGGTATCTCAAAGGCACATTTGATTATATTAAATATATTGATTCATTCGATGTTGAGATGACAGGTTTCTCAGATTCAGATTGTGCTAGCAATCCGAATGATCGAAGATCTACTACAGGTTATTCTTTTGGCATTGTATCCAGGATTATTTCATGGAGCAGTAAGAAACAAACTACTATATATTTTTCGTCCACTGAAGCAAAATATAAATCATTGTGTGAAACAACTTGTGAAGTTGTTTGGTTGAGAATACTACTTCAAGATGTTGGAGAAGAACAAAAGAAAGCTACGATAATCAAATGTGATAACCAAAGCTCAATCAAGTTGGAAAATAATTCAGTTTATCATTCAAGGACAAACCATGTTGATACTCAATTCCATTTTGTTTGAGAAAAGATGCATTCTAATGACATTTCTTTAATGTATTGTAATACTAGTGAAAATGTTGCCGATATTTTCACTAGGCCTCTTGGGAAGATCAAATTCAAATTGTTTAGGGAGATGTTAGGTGTGGATGTAAATCCTTTCTCCATTAAAGTGGAGAGTTAGAATAATGGATAATTAGTTGTGGTTTAACTCCAACCATTTCCAACAATCTTAAACCGTTTCAAACAGATCATCCCTCATATATATATTTGTATATTCTCGTTGATTAATTTGGAACAAGCTCCGCTTTGCTTCCCTGTCTCTAGGTGTTGGGAGTCGTTTCTCATTTATTAAGTCGTTTTCCATTGAGAATTTATACCTTTTCTACTGTTTCATATTATGTGTTTGGGTTCATATATCTGCAAGTACAGTGTGCATCTCAGTATTGTAGCAGAATTCCCCACCAATTATATGCATTTTTAGCACAAGCAAGAGAACTATTAGTTTCTAGATTGGTGTTTTTATTGGATTCTTTTGGAACAAAAAGGATATAAAATCATATTGGAATGGGAAGAAGGGTATAAGAGCAAAGGACGAGGTAACATTCCTGCAATTAGTTTCCTTCAATTAAAATTTCCAGGTTATTTGAGATGTTATGACAAATTTATGTTTTAAGTTTTCCAAGCATGCAGGCCAACCATTGAAGGCAAGTTGGCCATGAACCTACTTGCCATCAATGATTGGCCCTCATGCATGCATTCACTATCTTTTTCAAATATATGGAATTATTTCATTAAATTATAATTTTTAAGTAATGCAATTTCGATTCTATCACAGATTTAGTTTTAGGTTTTCTATGTTGTTAATGATTTAATTTTTAAATTTTGCATGCTATCACGTATTTAGTTTTTGGGTTTTCCATTTTATGACAGATTTAGTTTTTAGATTATTCCTTCAAATTACTGAGGGGAACTTCTTTGAACACCTGATTTCTTTTCAACAACTTTGTAGAAAATTACTCATAACGTATTGGAATGATAATCACCTCTTCATCTTTGTACACTATCTTCATCCCTTCATCAATACGGTAGCCTTATGATCATAAGTAGAGATCAACTATTTGTGTAGACCCGATTTGAAAAACAACTATAAGGTACAGACCGGAGCCATGATAGGTTTTGGCCTATGAAGCAAGACTAAAATGTATGGAATATTATCAAGAGGCTGTCATCGCTGAACTCATATATCTAAAGCGGCCTGAGCAATCGCGGACACCAATTTGAGTAGGAGAAAAACAAGAAGATAGAGGCCGTTCAGGTAGAACGTTTGGCTACCAATTAATATCCTACTTTCCCTTCATTGTATTCTTGATTTCCTTTGTTTATGTTTTCTTCTCTGGATTGGAATGTAGCTGCCCTCCGAATGCTACTATGTACTGTTATCACTTACGAAACTCTAACCAAGGAAATAATAATTTCATATCGTAGAACGTTTGGTTACCAATTAATATCATACTTTCCCTTCATTGTATTCTTGATTTCCTTTGTTTGTGTTTCCTTCTCTGGATTGGAATGTAGCTTTCCTCTGAATGTTACTATGTACTGTTATCACTTATGAAACCCTGGAATGTAGCTTTCCTCCGAATGTTACTATGTACTGTTATCACTTATGAAACCCTAACCAGGGAATATTAATTTCATATCGTCTA
>JASDQU010105505.1:19800-31368 GCA_032191745.1 Picea mariana | reverse complement strand
CATACACACATGTAAATAATATAACATATACCCAACAACTAGTAACTAGAAAAAAAAAATCTTTTAATATAAAATTATTTTGCTAAAATTATTCTGCCAAAATTATTTTATGATATGTCAATAGAATCATATTTTTAACAGTCCAAAGTGAACATAAAATGAAACATTTAAATTAATACATAGCAGAAAAGTATTGAAGAGTTTGATGCTTAATTTAATGCATTGTAAAAAGGAGAATATACAAAACATTAGTTCATTACTAACAATGTTGCCACTTTTTTCCATCAACTTTGAGAAAACAACTTTCGACCGAAACGTTTTACCGGAAAAAAAATCCATCCGACTAATATGTTACACGACAGTCGAGGCCATCATCACGGTACCATTTTATTTGACGTCCAAAGGTTTTGCCCAAAACAATTTCGGGTGAAAAGATGTGGCTTTCAGCCAAAATAATGTCAGTAGGAATTTTGGAAACCCGATTCTCACAAAAGTGTTACCCAACTTCATGATTTCACCCTAAAGAATAACACGTGTAACAAGAGACTCAAAGAGGAGTTTCTTCTTATCCCAACTCCAAAGATCAGCTGATTTACAATTGTTTTCAAGCTCATAATAAGCTTTCCATCCCCCAATAATCATTTTATCAATGCTATAATTCCAATTGAGCTTGTGATGAATATCAATTCCAAGATATTTGTATGAATTCACTTCCTCCAAGTTGTTGTTGTCATATATGAAGGTATCATAAGTGATCTTACTGGATTTAATAATTACGACCTTAGTCTTATCATTATTAACAGTCATACCCATATTGTACCAAAAATCCTTGAGGATTCTTAGTTGGTTTTCAAGATCATGGGGAAACCTTTCCATAATAACAATATCATCGACATAAAGAAGAAGATTAATGACTATACCAGTTAGAGTAGTGCCAACAATGCCTGTTGTTTCCAAACAATCTTCTAACTTGTCAATGTTTATGCCAAAAAGGGTAGGGGACAAGGGAAAACCTTGTTTGACTCCAATATTGCAGTTAATCTCTTTTGACCATCCCTCATTGTTTTTAAAATTAGAAATAATGTTCTCATACATCCTTATTGCACCAACCCTCAAATTGAGAGACACTTTTATCTCTTCCAACCTATTTCAATTTTTTTTCCTAGCAACCATTTCAAAATCTTTTCTAAAGTCAACAAAACAACAAAAAATATTGGTTTTGGTATTGCAAAACTCATCTGCAATGATCCTAAAGGTAACAGTATGGTCCACACTTGAATGATATCTCCTAAACATGGCCTGGACTTTATCTCTTTTATCATGACTTTCTAGCCAAATGTTAATCTTCTTTTCCAAAATAATTCCATAAAGCTTGGCTAAGATTGAGCTAATCATATTGGTCCTATAATTAGAGGAAATGTTTCTATCCCCATTTTTAAAAATAGGAACAATAAGGCTTTGCGTCCATGGTTTAGGGAAGCCCCCCTTTACTACTAAATTGAAGAGCTTGTGTATGTGAGGGATAAGGATAGGCTCTCTGATTTTAAAAATTTCATCTTGGTAGCCTTCAATGTCCTTATATTTCCCATTTGCAAGCTTCTTAACCCCGAACTCTATTTCATTTAAAGAAAAAGCTTCTTCATTTGTAGGGACAATAGGAATGGTGTCCATGGCATTAAGGAACTCGTAAAGACTTTTAAGGTAGGAATTTCAGTCCCTTAAGAGAATCCTGTTATTTTCTATAGTATTGTGGTTTATAATTTGGCTCCGGAACTTCTTAGGATCCAACTTATATAGTTGTGAAAGTTATTTTTTCCCTTTATTGATATAATACATTTTTTCCCTTTCAATTAGGGCTTTGTATGTATTGATCTTATCAACTTTTAGGGACTCATTAGAAGCACCTCTTGATTATCATAATTCTCTTCAATGGCACTCCTATGCATGGAAAAGTTTAGAGTTATGGTTAAAGGTTTATGATCAAAGTCGCGCTCATGGTCATTTAAAAAGTCAAAAGTTGTTATTTGGTTGGAAACGGGGGTATCATATATCATATAATCTATGACACTACTACCTAGCCCATGAATACAAGTCATATTGTTAGAGTTTGGTCACTCCATTACTCCATTGCAAATTATTAGGTCTTGAGAGCTGTAGAGCTTGACCAACTTAGTACCAAACAAATTCTCAATTAGGTCTTGAGAGCTTCTTTTGTAGGTATTAGATAAAACACGATCTTCATCTAGCCATAAAGGATTATGGTTGGAATGAGTACTTAAAATAGTAGCTTTCTTAGTTGTAGTCATAGCATTAAAGTCTTCTAGCAGGAGGATATTACCTTCATTTTTCAAACTATAAATATCTTGTTCTAAATTATTATAGGGACAATTGTTATCTAGATTTTTTTTCTTATAAAAAGTAGAATTAATATGTGGAAAATAGAAAATTTCTATATACATATTCTTAGCATTGGTGTCTAAAATTTCTATCCAAATGTACTGATTGAGAGGGTCAATCTTATGAAGTTGAATGCGATGAGAAATTATCTTTCTAATATAACAAACTATCCCTCTTATTCCTCTACAATGGTATGTTTTGTTCCATGTCGACCACAAGACAAATCTTTTTATGTTAGGGACCTTAGACTCCTCATGATTCTAAGTTTAAACTAGACAAATAATATAAATATCACTCGGGATTCAACTTATCATAGGACCTTTGCACCATGGAAAGCCATGACAGTTCCAAAAAAGGATCTCGAGTGTCCCAAATTCCTATTTATTATTATCTTTCTGGTCTCTATCCCTAACAATATATTTTCGATTTCTAATTGTTTCCCATTTTCCTTCTTTCCTAGCTTCTTTTACCCTTTGAACTTCCTTCCTTAATTCATCTTGGTATTCGGAAATGAGGTCTTCATTTAGTGAGGTAAGTTGTATCAATTTGTGATTTATTATTTAATTCTTCTTTTACTATTGCTAGCTTATCCTCTTCTTCTTCTTCTTTTATACCAAAAAATATGAGGTTCAAGGCTCTTTTGTTACGTACATGGTCCAGTTCGATTATCTTATTCATTTCCTCCTTGATGGGTTTGATATCCAATTTTGTTGGTTAGTTTTTCTTTTAGATCTTCAATCCTATCTCTCAACTTGTGATTTTCTTCAACTTCTCCTTCTTTGGTTGATTGTTTATGTTTTTTCATTTATTGAATCATATCCTTCATTATCTGTAATTCACTCTTGAACCTTAAGAATATGTCCTCTATTTGAGTTTGAATGGTATCTTTGAAGAGTCTAATTTTTTTATCAATCATTGCCTTTAGCTCTATTTGGAGTTTTAAGTCTCTTTCTTCATTCCTTTTTTCTAATGATTCTAACTCTATTTGGTTTTTGTCATATCTCTCTTCTCTCATTTTTTCTAATGATTCCATATAATGGTAAAGGATCTCTAGGGTGTTTTTGGGGAGCACTCTTTTTTTCTAATGATTCTAACTCTATTTGGTTTTTGTCATCTCTCTCTTCTCTCCTTTTTTCTAATGATTTCATATAATGGTAAAGGATTTCTAGGGTGATTTTGGGGGGCCTCCCCTGTTAGGCTTAATTTTTGGAATAGGTGGTCGAGTGTTCATATTGAAAAGAAGAGAAAAAATGTAACAATTATTATTTTGGATTAACATTAAAAATGGAAAATAATTTTTTTTAATAGATAATAATGATATTAATTATTATTTTTCAAATCAACTTTTACTTATAAAACTTAAAAAATAAATAAAAATATTTAAATCTCTTTAATTTTCACATTTTAATAGATTATAAATATATTTTAAATTAAATTGAATAGTCCAATTACACATATTATTTTGGTAAAAAAATGTTAAAACCAAGAAGTATTATTCTTATTCAAAACACCATAGATATAATTTCAAAACATGAGAGAAGTATTATTCCCTTTCAAAACAATAAAATACAACCCTTTAAATTTTTATTTATTTTTTAATAAATGAAATAAAATTAATTAATATTTAATTTAAAATATAAAAAAATATATAATATAAATTAATTTAAATGTTTAATATATAATTTTAAAAAATAATTTAATTATATCAATTATTTAAATTATATTAATAAATCACAAAAATAAAAATATATATAATTAAAAGATTTAACAATTTTAAAAGTAAAATAAATTCTTTACTTTTATTTTCATCTAACAGATCTAAACCACTACCATGTGTACCTACAAGTCATATATATATATATATATATATATATATATGATAAATTAGTTTTTTGAAAATAAAAAATAAAAAATTAAGTGATTTCCAATCTAATTAAAAACACAAAACTAAATACATTTAAATGTTTAATACACAATCTCAACAAACAATTTAATCATATCAACTATTTAAGTTATAAATAATTTAATTATATTAATTATTTAATTTATATTGATAAATTGAAAAATAAAAGAATTAAAATTTTAAAAGTAAAATAAATATTTTGTTTAAATTTTTTTATCTTTTGCAATAAATCAAAAAATAAAATAATTGTAATTAAAAGTATTAAAAAATTTAAAAGTAAAATAATTTTTTTCCTTAAATTTTTTTTTGGAAAAATTAGACATAAAGGTTGGTGATTTTTTGTTATATAAATTATATTTTTAATATATAAATGAATTCATCTTTATTAAAAAACTCTTTGAAAATCCACTCAAATGTAGAATTCCAACTATTTTTCACTTGATTTCTAATAAATTTGATAAAAAACATAGTAGTAAAAAAAAAATAAAAAATTCTAACAAATTTTCACTTGCTTTCTAATAAATTTGATGAAAAAAATATTAATAAAAAAACAAAAACAAAAATTTAAATTATAACATTTCCATTAATCATTTAAATTATATTTAATAATTTTAAAAATAAAATAATTAAAATGGTTATTGCAATGCAATCTATACCATAAAATAAACTTTAATATAAGAAAATATTTTCTTTAAAAGAAATTTCAGCCTGGAATAAGTACTCGTATCAATTTTTTTTATTTTTTATTTTTTTATAAAACTGATCCTATATGCATAGAAGTCAGAAGTTAACTTCTACCCCTATGATAAGAACCTTGATCATAATTTTACATGTGAGACTTTGCATAATTTTAAAACGGGTCAAAAATTAGCTCCATCTTCGACACCCTAATGCACAAGATAAAAAGATTAATTAATAGTAATAATCATTTTATAAAAATGGTTGATATAGATAAATTTTATTTATTAATTTGAATATATATAAAATGATGTTCGTTCTAATATATTAACCACTTTTATAAAGTGATTATAACTAATTTAATTTTTATCAAATATAGTATTAATAATAATTTTTATTAAATATAGTATTAATAAAAAAATCATGACTTACAATTTTATATTATTACCTTTTATAAATTTCAAACTTATTATATTATTAATAAAAAAATCATGACTTAAAATTTTATATTATTAACTTTTATAAATTTCAAACTTGTTTTAGCATACAATTTTATATACTTAATTTAATTTTTAAGATTTATTTTAAAATTTTATTTAATTTAAAAATTATTATACATAGAAATCATGACTTACAATTTTATATTATTTAACTTTTATAAGTTTCAAACTTATTTTAGCATACAATTTTATATACTTAATTTAATTTTTAGAATTTATTTAATTTAAAAAATATTATATATACACATTTTACTGACTCCATAATTCGTAATTTGTTTAATAAATTGACATATTCACACAGATATATTATTAATGGAAAAATGATAACTCAAAAAATCAATCCTTTTACCAAAAGATCTTGGAAAGTCCCCTCAAATTATAATGTATATCCAGTGAACAGTAAATCACAGGTGAATAATAATCAAATTGGTATATCCCATAAACCATAAATCGCAGCTTCAAAAACTAGAGGTGAAAATCTAATAAAACTAGAGTAAAGTATAGAGTAAACTGTAAATCACAGGTTCGAAAATTACAGGTGAAAATCTAATAAAATTCTTATATCTTGTGAACCATAAGTCACGGGTTCAAAAATTCCATGTGAAAGTGTAATAAAATTCTACGGCCACACCACGGCCACACCGTCTCCTTTCCCTCTACACCCATAAACATTTTCAGAATCAGGCCGTCGTTACAGCTTCAGGACTGGCCGGGCAGGATCGATCTGCCGGGCCGGATCGATCTGCTGGAACTGCCATTAGCGCCCACGGAGGGCCTCACTCCGGGCGCAGAGTGCACCGCCGATATCCCAGACGAAATGGCGTTTCCGCTCCAGAAAGCCATAGACGGCATGGAGAGACCGTTCCGAAGCCTCCTCAGGCAGCTCTCACCGGATTACGTTATTCACGATTTCGCGCAGTACTGGACGCAAAGACTCGCTGCGGAGATGCGCATACCGGCCGTTTACTTTTCGGTCTTTTCGCCGGTGATGTGCGGCTATATCTTCCACCCTTCCAGCTTGTGGAACCAGGAGATAACCGCCGAGGAACTGGCGGCTCTGCCCGGCGGATTCCCGTGTTCGGCAATCTCATTCAGGCTGTACGAAGCGCGGAATTTGTTAGTTATGTACAAAGGAATACCTGGGCATGTTATTCCGACCTATCGGCTGGCGAAATCCCTGCAAGGTTGCGTGGCGATAGCTGTGAAATCCTGCTTTGAAGAGAAAGATAAGTATATTCGTTATTGCCAGAGCGCTATCGGAGTTCCAGTGCTCTCTGTAGGCCCGCTGATGTCCGCCGCTAAGCCCGGCTCGGACAGCGGCGAGGGCTCCGATCTGCTGGAATGGTTGGATCGGCAGATCGGTCCTCTGTCGTGTTTGTCTCATTTGGCAGCGAGACGTTTCTGATTAGAGAACAAGCCCACGAGCTGGCGCTGGGGTTGGAAGCTAGTGGGCTCCGGTTCCTCTGGTCGCTGCGCTCTCCGCAGATCTTGGACGGGGCTCGGGACGATCCATGGGAGCTCCTTCCAGAGGGGTTCCAGACTCGAACACGGGACAAGGGTCTGGTCGTCCGGGGTTGGGTGCCCCAGGTGCGGATCGTCTCGCACCCGTCGGTGGGCAGGTATCTGAGCCACGGCGGGTGGAGCTCCGCCATGGAGGCGCTGAGCTTCGGAGTGCCACTCGTCCTCCTGCCTATTAAGCCGGATCAGAGCTTGAATGCCCAGCAAATAGCGGCCGAATTGAAGGCGGGGATAGAGATTGAGAGGGGAGACGATGGCTCTTTTCTCAGCGAAAACATAGTTACAACACTGAGAATGGTAATGGTGGGAGAGGAGGGCAAGAAGTTGAGATCAAAGGCGGCGGAGGCCCGTAATATTTTACTCTCCAATACTAAACGCCAGCAGAGTTACATCCACGACTTTATCCAACAGCTCGAACAGATAGCAGTAGAGTACAAGCAAAAATAATTGAATATATTTACATAGCAGTAAGGTAAGCACATGTGAAAAGAATTGAATATTCTTGGAATAGTTATCTAGCCAGAGGATTTCTGGATCGGTGATGCATAAGGTTAATTTTAATTAGTTGCATAAACTCTCGGTAATCTTATTCTCTGTGGGAGAGATGGAGTGTGTGGCATTTTGATTTTAATAAAATAATTAGCAGAGTCACAAGTCACTTGTGGTTGGTGAAAGTTGAAATAACTGAGCCCTCGGCATTAAATAACCGTAGAATTTGTGCATTAAATAACTGAGGCGGTAAGAGTTCTAGGTAGGAAAATCCCGCCCAGTAAATAATAGTTGAAGTAAAAATAGTGGGTGGTAAACTTGGGCTCTTTAGAAAATTAAAAGTTAATCACTCAAAGGTGGCAATCAGCTAGCCATCATAGTAAATTTTAAATATGATTAAGTAAAAATAAAAATAAAAACATGTAAACGGATGTCTTTATAATAGTGAGGAAATTAGTGATTGAAATCACAACCATTGATTTATTGGGACGACTAAGAATATTCCAACAATATTTAATATTGTCCATACAAAACTGATTAAGTACTAAAAACATATTAAATGTGCCCATTGTCAATAGATATACGCCTTTCAACGTAATTAATGAAGAATTTCAAATTTTAACAAAAAAAATTAAAATAAGAAATAGAATTATTTTGATTATATAGATTCATGTGGACTCCAAATTTATGTTGTTGAAAGCATAGAATGTAACTTCATATATTTAAGTAGATAGGCTACTTGTATTTGAATTCATGGTTTAATTAATTTTTTAATTATAAATTATTATTCTATCGATTAAAGATACTGCAATGAATGAATGTGATTTAATATTGAAATGTAAGAAACTTTTGTGGATAATTAATATGAAAAATTATCTTTTAAATTGATTGTGATTATATCTTTTGTTCCACATGCTAGAATATTCTTCTTTCGAGGAAGGCAATTAAGAGGATTTAGTGAAACTCTTCTTTCGAAAAAGAGTTCGCTCCAAAAGTTTGATGGCGGTTAAGAGGATTTATTGGATCATTGAACATAGATGAGACGGATAGGAGTGAGTTTTAGTTTTATTTAATTAATTATATAATTCCTTTAGAGTACTTCGAATGAATAGCTGGGCTGAGAGAGCGCCAATTTGTGAATTTGTGTAGGTTATCCCTCAATTTACTTATTTGGTGGGGGGCTGGTCGAGAGTTCGCTTACTCACCCTTGCCCCCCTCATCAATAAGTAACTTGGACAAGCGACTACGTTCCTTAATTACTTATTTGGTGTGGGGCCTATGGTCGAGCGTGAAAACCCTATATTTCTTCCCTCAAAGGGCATCTGGCAAGTACTTGATTGAAGCGTTATCACATCAAGGCTGCAGCTCGTAACCTTACCTGGATGGTGTTAGGCTTTGCACAAATGATCCCGATTTTAATTAAATTGATGTATACAACTAATCTTTTCTAAAGGGAAGCAATGCACCATAGAGCATGTGAATCTACAAACAATCCCTTGAAACTTTCCGATATTACGCAAATAAGAATGAGCATTTCAATATTGTTAAGGCTATATTCTTCTAACATTAACTCACTTCTAACTAGAATACACCGCATGGTGTAAGCTACAAACTTCTATCGTTATAGGTTTCATTTGGTTTGGGCATTGTTCAATCGTTATAGGTTTTATGTTTTTTTATTGGAAATCTCGTGAAAGAAATCTGAACGAAATGATAATTTTATACTGTTTAAATAAATTTACGGTGTTGAAAAACCTGAAAAACCCATGAGGTACTACGATTACGATTATAGTGACTTAAGGCTATATTCTTCTAACATTAACTCACTTCTTCCATTTATTTCGTTCCAAATTCTTACACTTAATATGTGAAGGAGCATTGGAAACATATTTACGATTATTACATATTTTATTTATGATTATTATTATTTTAGTGGAAATGTTCAATAAATTAAAGCCCATATAGTTGGAGCATGTCTAACACCCATAGGAACGATGGAGAAAGAATTTGATTACTTTTTCATCTTATCGTCTTTAAAATGTTATTCATAATGATAAGAAGAAAATGTTATTCATCACGATAAGAAGACAGGTTGTATCTTATAAAATAAAAAAAAAAATATAAGTGTATTCTATATATATATATATATATATATTAAAAAAAATATATTTTATTCAAAAGAAAAGTAAATATTTATGTAAGATAATTAATTTTTTCAAAAAATAAATGAGGATACTCTAGTTGGCTATGATTGCGTTCGTTCTTGTTAGAATTGCAAATGCAGAAAACATAATTCACATAAAATAATCAATAAACATGCAGATAAGAAACACAGAGATTTCACGTCGTTCACCCAAAGGTTGGGCTACATTCACAAAGCAGATGTATCGGTTGTCTTATTATTCAGAACATGGAGATTACACCCGCTTCACTCAAGTAGATGTATCGATTGTCTTATTATTCAGATCATGGAGATTACACCCACTTCACTCATTTCCTCTCACTGCCTCTACGGGCATACATGAAAATTATATCAATGTACATTAGAAACTAATTATTGAATACGCTCATAACCAAATTCTAACTTTGTCTAATTTAATTACAACCAATTCTCGATTATAGGATCTGAAATCCTAATCTTGGGAATTTATTGTCACTGTTTTAACAATCTCCACCTTGACAACAATTAACATGATACCTTGCTCCTCCTTTTGTTCGTCACCGTTTTTGCAAGCCATGAGAAGCCAAGAACCATCGTAGCTTCTTTAACAGTACTAGTTTTGTGAACATGTCTGCGTAATTCTCTTTTCTATGCACTTTCTCAAGAGCTCAAGAGAGACTCCACGTTCATCAATGACTTGTCTTACAAAATAGTACTTAATAGGTATATATTTTGTTTTACTGTGGTAGGCTGGATTCTTAGCCAAGTGAATAGCACTTTGACTATCACAAAGTAAACTTTACTTTGTCCTGCATCCTTCCAAACTCACCAAACAAACCTTTCAACCAAACTGCTTCTTTGCAAGCATGTGAAGCACCTATGTATTATGCTTCTATAGTGGATAAAGAAACAATGTTTTGTAGCTTTGACATCCAACTAATAGTTCCACCTGCAAGAGTAAAGACATACCCTGAAGTCGACCTTCTCTTGTCCAAATCACCTGCAAAATCAGAATCAACATATCTAGAGACTGATTCACAACCACTGTTATAGGTGATACAATAATCACTTATGCCTCTCAAATACCAAAGCACCCATTTCACTATTGCCCAATGCTTTTTACCTGGATTTTCCATATACCTGCTGACAACCCCAACTGCATGTAAAATGTCTGGCCTTGTACTAACCATCTCATACATTAGACTTCCTACTGCATTAGCATATGGTATTTGAGACATATTCATTTTCTTCTTTTGTACTAGGACATAAACTTGAAGAAAGCTTAAAATGGGAAGCCAAAGGGATTGATATTGGTTTCACATCATTCATACCAAACTTCAAAAGTATCTTCTCAACATACTTTTGTTGTGACAACAAAAGCTTACCATTCCTCCTATCTCTAAATATCTCCATGCCCAAAATCTGCCTTGCTGCTCCTAGATCTTTCATATTGAACGTCCTAGCCATCTGAGCCTTTAACCTGTTGATCTCAGTTATTATTTTTCTTGCTAAAAACATATTGTCAACATACAATACTAAGATAATAAATATGTCATTATTCAATTTCTTAAAGTAGAGACAATGATCATACTCACTCCTTGTATAATTCTGGCTCACCATGAAAGAGTCAAATTTCTTGTACCATTGTCTGGGCAATTGCCTCAGAGCATACAATGATTTCTTGAGCCTGCAAACAAATTTCTTATTGCGATTCTGAACGAACCCTTCAGGTTGTTCCATGTAAATTTTCTCATCCAAATCTCCATGTAAGAAAGCAGTCTTAACATCTAGTTGCTCCAAATCCAAATCAAGCAATGCAACTAATGCTCATACAATTAGAATTGAAATAGTCTTTACAACTGGTGAAAAAATCTCATGAAAGTCAATACCTTCTTTCTGAGAATATCCTTTCGCAACTAGCC
>JASDQU010105504.1:170605-190838 GCA_032191745.1 Picea mariana | reverse complement strand
TCCTCGATCTTAATGGCCATTGATCCGTGGCTTAACATTCGATTGGTCCATGATCTCTATTTAAAGAGCATGGAGGGTCATTTGCCGATGATCGATTGTGAGAATCTCTCTATAATCTTTTTCTTTGCATTAATAAACTACTCCAAGTGACCGCGTTGGCTGGGGCCGTGGATGTTTCCCCGTAGGGGTTTTACCATGTGAAAACATCGGTGTGTTGATCTTTAATCTGGTTATGTGAGTAGTTACTGAAGGTGTTCGTCCTCTGTTGGAATACCTGTGTTTTTGAACAATTTATCCAGCTGGGTGATATCGACCTGACTTACCTGGGATAATTCAATTTGTCCTTTTTTCCTTATTTTCCTTGATATCCAATAGATGTTTGGCTATGTTAATTTTTCCCAGTGTTCCAACACTACTTTCCTTATCGAGATCTAACAAATTTTTATTTATCAAGACGTATGTCTCTTCACAATCATCTCTCATCCCTTTAGCTCTTTTTCTGGTCTTGGATATATTATGTTCCCATGCCTTCAGTAGGATGTTACCTCTGGCTTGCTCTGGGATAGACAACCTGGAACTGATGGATACCTCTTCTTTCGCTATTGCTATAACAGCTTCTTGGAAAGAAATCTGAGCTCCTGCTGCTTCTCTTTATCTCGAGGAGATATCCTTCAATGCTTTATCTATCATATGAAAATGATTTTGTATGGTTTCTACTTTGGCATGTAGATCTTGTTGAGATACTTCTACCTTATTTCGTATTTTCGTGGCTTGGTATTGGAATACTATTATGTCTATGACCTGGTTTTCAACAGAAATTAATTTAGACTGCAATAGTTTTATTTTCTCTTCCTGTTGACTTACCTACGTTTGGCTTGTTTGTGCTGACAGATGCATATGCTTAAGGTCAGATTTAAGTCTCTTGGTTTCCTATTGATCAATCACTTTGGCTTTCTCGAAACCTTAGTTTGCTTCCTCCCTAGCATTCATCTTTGTCGTTGCTAACTGAGCCTCCAACTTGATGATAAATAGGTTCTTTTGTTTCAACTGTGCCCTCAAAGTTCTAGTTGAATATTAGTTGGTTGTTGTGTAAGCCCCCAATGATCCTGCTATCTCATCGATGAATTCTTCCTCTTCTAAGGCTTCCTAATATCCTAGGATTTTTTATTTTTTAGCTATTGCGCCTGCTCTTTGGTATGTTTCTTGCTTCACCACGACCTTCCTTTTCTTACTGAAGAATAATTTATTAGGAGGAAACTCTTCTACAGAGATAGGTGTCAGGTCCTCCTTGAATATCCACTCTATATCAGGGTTCCCCTTTGTGAATTGTAAGGGAGTGATGGATGTAATGGGGTTGTCGATTTCCTTGGTAACTATCTCTAGATTTCCTTCTTCTTGATTGGGGATATCCTCTTCTTGATTCGAAATCTTAGTTTTCTATGAATTTTCCTGAGTCTCTTTCTTGCTAGGGTTCGCACCCGCTGAACTTTTATCTTCTGCTTTCTTTGTACTTAGAGGTTGTGAGTTTGTGACCTGTAAAACTTTAGGGAGGAAACTTCTCCTGTGCTCTTGGAATGTATAAAAAGTGACCATATCACCGGGCAACAGAGCTTGAACCTGACTCAAGACTTTAGGGTAGGACCTCGCACCTCAAAATATTTCATCATGAGGTGAGTCTTTGTGTTCGTATCTCTTCATCCCACAGCTCACCATGTGCTTACTCAAAACCTTATTAGGGTCGTGTTTCTTAAACTCAATGTCCACTAATTTCATTTCCTCCAAGGATGTAGCCTCTTCTTTGACATGTCCGAAATATAATAAAGAATATGTACCAATGTGAATGGGGAAAGGTGGCCATACCTTCTTCGACACTCCTTTGAGCTCCTTTCTTATCCCACCAAGCACAGTTTGCCTGGAGATCTCGCAACACACTAGCTTGTCTGGTAAGAATAGCGACAGAGCATATGGGGGGACATAGGTGCCAAAAACCCTAATATATAAAAATTCTGCTTCTATATACCAATTTTCCACGCTACTTAGGTTGGTCGTGACGTTATCTGAAATCTTGGGAGGTGGATGGCTGAAGATAGAGACATTCATTGGCACCATTACCTAGTTGAAAATCTTGTTAACGAATTCTTTGGCTTTATCTTCACAGAGTTTCGAGTGGTAGACATGAATAGGCTCTGGATTAGTTGGATTTCAGCTCCAGCTCATTATTGGGAAAGTTGTCATGAAGCAAATAACATCCATGATGTAAGAGGACATGAATAATGAGGAAACTTTCCCGCTCGCCTTTTGTGCTCGATATTCTGTAATTCGACTGGCCATATTGTCTGACAACAATTTGGCCCAATTGAAAGAGAATCCCTCTGCTACTGTGTGCATAAGTGGTACCCATGGGAGAAATAAGTGAGAGGTGTCCTCCTTCCCATACATTCTGCAAACCATCATTGCTATATTAATGAATTGTGGTACCAATGATGAGATCGAATAAATTCCATTAGTATTGGCCCTAAATTTTGCAGGGTGTGAAACCCAATATTTGATCAGATCGGATAAGATTTTCCCAAACTGCTCGCATTCCTTCTTTTTGAAACCCTACAAGAATCTGACATTATGAGTAAGTTTTGGTGTGGGAGACAATTTATACATTTCCTGTAAATACTCTGGCCTGAATGTCCCAATTGCCACCTTCTGCTCATTAAAAATTGTCCTAGTCAGGATGTCTACATGGTCTAGTGCCCATCTGATCATATCATAATAGGGAAAAATCCATGGCCTTGATGCTATCTTGTGCATCTTCGACTGAGCGAAGATTTTGTATTTGGTGGACAAGTCATCTTTCTCGTTATCACTGGAATCATCTGGACAATATATCAGCTCGAATTGTAGAATGTTAGAGACACACGTCCATGTTTTGACAGTATTGATACTTCTAGGTGAGGCATCATAAATAATATTTGAACCTTGACCTGGACTCTTGATAGCTTCCTTGGACACTTTTCGCGGAGCCATGATGTAGAACCTTCCAATTGGATCCCCTGTCACAGATAATGGAAACATAGACAAAGGTTATCTTGGTGAACTTGGCTCTGCGCAAATTAGAAAGAAATCTAAGATAATGACTGAAACCTTTTTTCTTTGAGTACTTCAGTCTATGCGAGTCCTTGCTAATAGAACATTTAAATCATTTAATAGAAAGATTTAGAAATAAAACAGTATCCTACTATCAGTCACCTCACTAAATTTCTTAATAAATGCCATAAATGTTTGATAATTCATGATTCAGGAGGATCACAACAACGTTTAAAACTCAATCCGTAGGCCATACAGGTTGAAGCTCGTTTAAGGTGTTAATTAATTTAGTTCAACCTTTTATTAAGTGTGTTTAGTCTTTAATCCCTTTTTCGGAGTTCACAGTATCATATAATTTTACTCCTAGTTGTTGAATCCGTGAACCCTTCATTCACGATATTGCGATTTGGTTGATTAACTGTGATTTGGCTTAAGCTTTTAATTAAACTTGATTAATTAATGAAAATCACAACTTTGGGGATCAGAGCTACAAAAGTGTTGTTTCTGGGGTAACAACCGCCGAGTCGTAAAATCGCGACGAAGATTAAATATGGCTTAAAAGTCATTATTCTTGCTATTAACCAGTTTTAACTTAAACTAAACTCGCAAGTTAGCACGTCGGACATTCGAAGGGTGTTCGAGGTGTGGCTCCCGAAACGCGAGAGAACGATGTATCAACGGTGATAATTCATTTTTAAAAGTTGAAAAACCATGATTAAACTTAAGCCAACTTCGCCACTTCGTGTTTTGGGATATCGAGGGTTCAGATATGTATGACCATGATATATACAAAATCAGGAAATCCGAAATTTTAGGCTTAGGTGTATCATCTCAATACTTAGAAATAGGTGGCTCCAACGTTTGATGACCAGATTATTCGAAAAATAAAAAGTGTTCCAACATAGGCTCCAACTAGGGATCTCGTCTCCTTGCGGGATGAGAAGAACAGTAGACCAAGTGCCTTTATTGGGTAAATGGAGTCATTATTTTTCTTCTATGAAACCTGTCCGGGAAGAGGATACGGAGGGAGAAAGGCGTTTTTACTTTACTTCTGAAATCTTTCGAACTTAATCAATCTCTTATCTCAAAATTAGTCCTCCTGCTCCTCTAATACTGAATTTGGATCTGCTCAAAATGATCAAAACAAACTTGGGGATTTGAATAGGTTCTGTTGATTTTGCTTGCATCAAGGTGAAGTAACTTCAATTCTTTTAAACAGGGAGTCCTACACACCACTTGGATGAATATAAAGTTTCTATGAAAACTAATTGCCAGAGTATGATACAATTCATGTGTAACAGTCTTATAGATATTTTAGACATTGCTTCACTGCCAGTGAGCCTGTTCAGTACTCCGGTGAAGTTGTTTGATTCCCTTTATTGAATTTCAATTCACCACTTCGAGCCATAACTTTTCATTTAAATGCTAAGATGAGGGAAATCATTTCATGAAATTCCTTTCATCATCTCTTTTCGGACTAGATGGGGGCAATCAATTTTTTGAATTTCCTTTCACCATCTGTCTTATATTTTCCTTTTCCATGAAGTGGGGGAAATCAATTAGTAGAAGGTATACCAGGGGTAATATCTACGTATAACTTTGCAGCTAACGTATTTTCACTCACTTTGATTACTCTGGATCAATTTTCCTTTGACCTTCTAAACATCTTAGTTGGCAGGGAAGCTTTAGGGGAGAGTTTATTTCCAGGGGCCTCCTTTTGAGCAAGAGTAATCGTCAAGACCTGTTGAAAAACCCAAGGGAGTTAGGATTAGCCTAAGCATATCTAAGTTTAGTGAGAGATGAGGGTTCACAAGAACTTTCCACCTTTTTGTTGGCGTTCAGAAAAATCGTTTGTCAGCTTTCAAAGTTAAAGTGCAACCTCTTTTCCTTCTATGAAAAACCATGAGAAGATATTAGGATTCAAGGGGAAAGAATCAAAGACAGAACAAAGTGACACAGGAGGTTTCAGATTTCGTAAGCATGGGTGTTATAACACAATCTTGACTCTTGGAACTTTTTTCTTATTTAGGACGCTTCACTTCTTCTCTTTTATTTTGATTATTTTTATCTTATCCAAGGGAACTTCTTAGAATCCACAATAGAAAATTACTCTTTTGATGATCCATCGAGTGAAAAAGTTCATAGTCACGAGCTCGTTATTGCACTTAAGTGACCTTCATTTGCAATCTAAATATTTGGGGAATTCGTACCTTTGCCTTACCATTTCATTCTCATCTTAGTAAATTATCTTTTATCACCTGTTTCGGGCGAATTGGTTTCCCAATACACGACTGTTTGTTCTCCTCTTTATGATGTTTGGGCTGTAAACTAGAATCCTGTAAGAAAAAACATGAAGAGAGTTAGGATTTTAAAATTTATGGAATTCAATGGGTTGAAGATTTTTTATCACTAACCTGTTTTATTTGCGATGAAAAAGAAAATAAAACTTATCGAACTGCTATAAAAACAAAAACACAAACCGGTATGTACAATGGAAATTTGGAAATTATTTATTGCATATAGTGCTTCAGATAACGCCCGTTGATGGGGGCGTTAAGGGTTTTACCATCCAAATTTTCTAACAAAAATGATTTCTTCCCTTCAAAAGCTGTGACTTTGAATGGACCATACCAGATATGGTCAAATTTTCCATGTTTTGCTGAGTCTTCCCTTCTATCATCCCATTTTAAAACTAAATCACCAATGAGGAATTCTATGTCTTTAGCCTTATGATCGAACAATTCTTTCATATTGTCTTGATACCTCTGAAGCCTTTTGTCTACCTCCATTTTGTTTTGTTGAACTTCGATACACTGATTTATCCTTCTTGTGATGTGATTTGGTTCTTCTTTTTCATCCTGCCAAAGTTTCATCATAGGTAGGGACAAATTTATGGGTAGCACTATGTCGCTCCCGTACACCATTTGAAAAGGAGAAGTGGCAATCGATTTGTTGGTGCCTACCCGATTCACCCACAAGGCATACTTCAAATGCACATTCCAAGATTTTTTTGTTTTCATTCAACACTTTCTTAATTATGGTAATTAGGCTTTTATTCGATGACTCGACGAGCCCATTGCCTTGGGGGTAGTATGTTGTAGAATGGCCCAGTATAATATTGTATTTTTGGCAAAAGATGACCATTGCCATGGATTTGAATTCCTGGGCATTGTCTGTAACTATTTTTCTGGGACAGCCGAACCTAGATAGTATGTTCTCTTCCAGAAAGTCTATGACCACCGAAGTTGTCGCTCTTCTAGTTGGAATAGATTCCACCCATTTGGTGAAATAATCGGTAGTGGTCAGGATCCATCTATGTTGAGCGCTATAATGTGGGTTAATTTCGCCTATAAAATCCAACCCCCATTGTTGAAACAAGGCATCCGTTTTAATTGGAACCAAAGGCAATGTTGGGATTTTCCGCTTGTTTGCGAATAATTGGCAAGATTTATAGGCTTTGACTTTGGTATTGACATCTGAAAAGAGTTTAGGCCAGTAATATCTTGCCCTCGGGATTTTATAATCCATTACTCTCCATGTGTGATGTCCTCCGCATACTCCTTTGTGAAATTCGTTTATGACCTTTTTTGCTTCCGATTCTACCAAACAAACCAAAAGGAAGCCTAAAGGGTCTTTCCAGAACAATTAGCTTTTGGGTATACAATACTTTACCGCATGTAATTTCAGTGTCTTGGCTTTAGATAGAGATAAATCACTCGGGCAGTTTAGGGTCAGAAGGTACGATACTATGTCTTTATACCAAACTGATAAGACAAACTTCTCTTTGATTCTGGTTGGAGCTATTTGGTCATAGAATTCATCTATGTCCACACATCCTTGGTATTCTTGTAGGTTATTTATTCTGAGTGCTTTGAAATTTGATTCGGTTAAAATCTTAGCCAAGTCCTGTCCTTTTATGATATTTGTCGATTTGGCCTCTAAATCAAATTCTTGAATTTTAACAAGCCACCGACCCCTCTTCCTATCACTGTCGGGCTGCACCAATATATCTTTTACAGAACTGGTGGGCACATATGCAATTACCTTGGAATGTAACACTTAGGTTCTGAAAGCCTTCAGTGCCTTTACCATAGTGTATGATTGCTTTTCCATTATATCATATATCAATTCTGCATTTCTGAGGCTCTTACTAAAGAATGCTATCGGTTTCTCAAAACCCTCTTCGTTCTTCTGGAGGAGGTTCGTCGTGATCATGTGTTCAGAGGCGAATGAGAAAATCAGAAACTCTAAGAGATAATTAGGGCTGGCCAGTACAGGTGCTTCACTTATAAATTTCTTGATATGTCCAAACGACACTTTGTCTTCTGCCATCCATTTGACTTCGTTGTTCTTCCTCAACATATCTGTGATCAATTTTACGATTTCAACAAAATTCTGGATAAATCTCCTCAATTTTTTTTTTTCCTAAAAATGATTGAACTTCTTTTATATTTCTAGGGATATTTATAGTGTCTATGGATTCAAACCTTTTAGGATCGATTTTAATTATGTCTCAAGATACAATATGGCCCAGGAGTTTACCTTCTTGCATCGCAAAGTGAGACTTCTTAGGGTTTAAAGACAAACCAAATTTTCGGAACTTCTCAAATGTTTTCTTGAGGTGTATCAGATGATCTTCATCAGATTTGGAAAAAACTGTCAGATCATCCAGGTAAATGACCATGAATTTATCTCATCAATGAAAGTGATATCCATAGCATGTTGGAAGGTAGCACCTACATTCATTAAACTGAAAGGCATTTTTTCATACATAAATGTGCCCCAAGGGGCGGTGAAGGCTTCTTTCTCTTTATCGTTCTCACTAACAATGATCTGATTATAACCTGAAAACTCGTCGATCATTGACATTCTATTTTCCCCAACCACCTTCTCCAAAACATGATCCATTTTGGGAAGCAGATAATTGTCTTTGAGGGAGGATTTATTAAGATTTCTAAAGTCCACAGATAGTCTGATCTCTCCACTCTTCTTCCTAACCGGGACCAGGTTAGCTACCCAGTTAGAGTATCTCAGTGGCACAATTATTTTTGCATCCAAAATATTTTTAACTTCCTTTTCGACCACGGGTAATAAAATGGGATTGATTTGCCTGAGTTTCTGTCTAAAAGGTTTAACACCGGGCTTCAAAGGTATTTTTTGTTTGATCACCATGGTGTCATAAGTTCTCAGCTCATCGTAAGACCAAGAGAACATGTCTTTATACTGCTATAGTAATATGCATACTTCCCTTTCATCTCAAGGGGAAGATATTTTGATATCTTTACTATTCTAGGCTCCTCTTTGGTCCCTATGTCGCAATCTTCAACTTCTTTTGGTTGAGGTTGTAAAGTAGATTTTAGGGGAATGTCATTTTGGTCAAACAATCTTTCTAGAGGGATTATTCCTTTCGGAATCTGATTGTTTTTTAAAACTAACATACGATGATTCACGATATTTTCTTGGAACTCTTGAGGACCCTCCCCTCCTTTCATAATCCAAGTATGGTCATTTTGGTTTTCTTGTTCAATGTGAGTTTCAGTGAAATCGTCTACCATTTCGAGGAATTTTCTGATTTGTTTGTCATCTTCGAAGACCTGCAAGTGTTGTATATTATTCGGTATGGAGGGTCTGTGCCTCAACTCTATATGATACTTCATTTTGAAATCTGTAGGAGGTGCGAAGGTTGAGGTTGCTTTGGCTAATGAATCAACTTTTAGGTTTTCTGTACGTGAAATGTAATGAACATTTACCAATGAGAAAAAGTTTTCTATTAGATCCCAGGCGCAATTTCTGTAAGATCTTAATCTCAGGTGTTTGGCCTAGTACTTTTGATTTATATGCTTCACAATCAACCCTGAATCTCCATAGACTTCCAATTTCTTTATGTTCATCTTCCTGAGAGCTTCTAGTCCCAAGACTAGGGCTTCATACTCACATACATTATTTGTGTAGTCTATGTCCCACTGCAGTCTGTAAGAAAAAAGGATAAAAAATTCATCTTCTGGTGCTACAAAAAATACTCCTGGACCTGCCCCTTCACATGATGAAGCACCATCAAAGAACATTTTCCAAATCCCAGAGTTATACACATTTTCATCTATCTTTTTTTCTTTATTTTCCTCTATAAAATTTTCTTCTAGACAATCATTTGCACCATCATCAAAAGATAAAATACAATTTCCAAGGTCTTGATCAGCGACATAAACAGGATAATTATTAGGATTCTGTGGATCACTTACTGTATATGATAACTGTGTCTCTCTGTATAGCCGAGTGAGTTGTTCTCCAAAAACAGGAATCGTGGCATAGGTCATGTCTAATTGAATATATCCCCAGAGCTTAGCTCCCTAAGACCTAGATAAGAGAAAACCATACTTTGGAGGTATATCGACGATAACTACATCCATTAGAATTTTTTTTACTGGCACCTATGCAAGCGTTACCACTAGATCTTTGATCATGCCCATACACTTAACTCTCCTTGAATTGAAAGAATGCAAGTCTCCGTATGGCCTGGTGATTTTGAGGCCTAGTCTGTCCATAATAGACTTGGGCATCACGTTATGTGAGGCTCCAGAGTCTAGCATGCAATTATGTAGCAGGCGATCTTGCACATTCAGTGTGATATAGAAAGGGGTGACGATATCCCTGGCGCCTTTGAAATGCGGGCCAAAAGTTATATTAGGCTTATCGTCTTCCAAATTTATCACGTCGAACTGACTTTCTAAATATGAAAGGTTTATCATTTTGGTTATTTTCTTTCGGTACATAGGATTCTTTGCCAATTTGACCAGAGGTATTGGTATCATTATCTTGTTTGTCTCATTTTCCAGGCTGAAAACTCCCACAAGTTTATCTGTTTCCCATTTCTATTTTTTTTTTAGTTTACTAGAAGCCATCATGTTTGAATCAATATCCACGGCATCATCTTGCATTTGGGTTAGGTTATCCCCTCTCCTTTCTCTTAATAAAAGTGCAAAATCGGGTTCGAAGGCTCCTGTAAAGGTTACCCTAGCTACAGGTTGGGACGGTTTAACCTCGACTGGGATCTTAGTATATAATTTGTTAAATATTTGAATGAATTCCATAATGGTTTCTGAACCTTTTTTATTCAAAGATACAAACTCAGTCAGATAGCATAAATGGTCCTTCCTTTTGCCCCATTTCCTAAGAAAATCATATTCTAGAGCATCATAGGATAATATCGAACCTGCAGGCAGACTTCGGAACCAGGTTCTCACCTGTGCTTTGAAATTTTGGACAAACAACTGTGAATACACATCTTCATGTTCGAGACCTAGGATGTCCACGAATTGGTCAAAGAAATTTATATGTTCAGCCGCAGTTAGGTCTCCTTCCCTTATAAACTTATGTAGGTTTTTCATGTAGTTTTCAGGCAGGTCATGCAGGGGTACTGGGAGGACTAGAGGGGTGTATCTGGAAGCTACTTTAGTGAAAATCCTGGGTGGTGGGGGAGATACTTGGCCTCCCACTCCTCCTCTTGCCGCAGCCATAGATACTCTAGGAGAGGAAACCGGTATAGCGAATCTTGGAAGATGTATAGTGAATCTTTAGCTTCTTCAGGAGATCAGAAGACTAAAAAAGGTGTAAACAGGATACCGAGGATTGGTTCCTCTGACTCTCAAGAGATGTAAACGAGGGAACCCGTGGGTGTGGAATACAAGTATATGCTATACTCTTCGAGACTTAGTGGGGTCGGGAAATCCAACTGAAGAGTTATAGGGGTATCAACCGATGCGAGCTTTACCGAGGGATTTTCACCTTTGTTTACAGAGGTGATAGTCGTATGAGTTTCATATTTAATTTCCAGGAAAGCTAAATTTGGGTTTAGGGTTTCAGCCTTGACTGTCTTCATTTCTTCAGAGAGGGTTTCGATGAGAGATCCTTGTGAGGTCAATGCTTCGAGTGTAGTCTTGGCCTTGGGTTGTGTGTGTCTAAGCTGGTAGGCCACAGTAGTTGGCCTAAGGGAACCTCTTGATTTTAGTATTTTTTCGAGATCGGGAACAGGCATGGTCTGTTTACCATTTGGATTTTGTCTAGTGTTTCTTTGACCAGATACCATCTTACTTAATGTGGAGTTGCCAAGTGAATAATAAAAACTTATCCTTTAGAAGGTGTTCAGTCTTTGTTCACTATCAAAAAGTAGAAACTTGCAAATGCCATTCTCCCAGGGAAAATGATTTTGTATCTTCGCCCCCGAAAACGGCGCCAAAAAGATGTTGTTCTAGAGTCTATACTTAAGGTTATAAAGTATCGAGTCTAGGCATCCAAAAAGTGTGAAAGATGTAACTAGAGAAAACAACTGGAAAAAGAAGCTAAGGATGGTTTCTAAGTTGTTTGGGTCTAGCTTCTAACTGTTCCTGAATGGTTATATCCCATTCAATGGCTGCCCATGAGCATTCAAGTTCGGCCTGGGTAGTAGTAGTTTTCAGAATGGTATCGAAAAGGTTTAAATTGAGGTTGGTTTGATCTGAGAGACTGGGTTCTAAGTTGGGCTATCGTGAAACATGGACATTCATAAAGGAATGAAGTTTTTGCAAAGTATTGGTTACAAGAAATAATCCCACAATCAAATTAATAGTACAATGAAATCATAGGCCGTGTTCTATAACTTAGTTAAAATTTAAAACCATGCATGAAGCAAAAGAAAACATAGATCTGTTGAACAATGTGAAGCATCAATTGGGGAAGAATATCACTTTTTAACAGAAGAAGAAGATAAGTAAGAAAAACTTTAGTGAAGCATATGATATAGAAATCTAAACAATTCACAGGTCTTGTACCTGCTGATAGCCAATACATAGGAAAAGTTGTAAACAATTAGATAACGAAAAAAAATGAACACCAAAGTAGAAATTGTACTAAATTGAAACTAATCATTCATTAAAGACACATATGAGAAATGATGTGAAATGCGAAATAACAGAAGAAACACATAACCTAGCCTTGACGGAAAAAAGAGTCTTCGATTTGCCTTGTATTAATTCTGGTGAAAGAGATATTCTCTGGTACAATCGGCCAAGGGAAAAAAACCCTTTTCTCACTTTCTCAAAATTACACTTATACAAAATTTCAAAATGCTTTGAATTCTAATGGTTCTAAAAATTTCGGTTACAAATGAAAAATAAAGCATTTCACTTCCTTGTCTCTTGTCTTCCTCCACATGGGTAGGGCGTTTTATTTTCTTGTTCTTTCACTCCAAAAATAGGATGGGATTAGAATTTGTCATTACTTTCCTCCAGAAGTCTTCCCTTTCCCCTGCTCGATACAAAAGACACACTTTTCTACCAGCTAGGCTATCTGCTTGGAAGGTTCGGCTTGACTGTTCTCCTCGAAAGTGTAACTATCCTTTGCCAACTGTGGAAATATTTTTCCTACTTGTCGATCTTCCGTGATGATAGAACACAATTGCAAGCTTGGTCTTATCAACCATTTATTTAGTTGGGCGATATTGACCTGACTTACCTGGGATAATTCAATTTGTCATTTTTCCCTATTTTCCTTGATATCCAACAGATGTTTAGCTATGTTAATTTTTCCCAGTGTTCTAGCATTACTTTCCTTATCGAGATCTAACAATTTTTATTTATCAAGACAAATGTCTCTTCACAAGCATCTCTCATCCCTTTATCTCTTTTTCTACTCTCAGATATATTATGTTCCCATGCCTTCAGTAGGATGTTACCCCTGGCTTGCTCTAGGATAGACAACCTGGAACTGATGGCCACCTCTTCTTTCATTATTTCTATAATAGCTTCTTGGAAAGAAATCCGATCTATTATCACTTCTCTTTCTCTCTAGGAGATATCCTTCAATGCTTGATCTATCATATGAAAATGATTTTGTATGGTTTCTACTTTGGCAAGTAGATCCTGTTGAGCTACTTCTACCTTATTTTGTCCTATTGACTTACCTGCGTTTGGCTTGTTTGTGCCGACTGATGCATCTACTTAAGGTTGGATTTGAGTCTCTTGATTTCCTATTGATCAGTCACTCTGGCTTGCTCAAAACCTTTGTTTGCTTCCTCCGTGGCATTCGTCTCTGTCGTTGCTAACTGACCAGAATATTTAAAAAATAAAAAGTGTTCCAACACCATCCATCTATCTATTTGAGCAATGTGAATCTACTTTAGCCGTGAAATTTCAATCTGAGCTTCCTTTGAGCTCTCTTTGATGTCAAGTTGATTTTTTACAATGTTGATTTGTCCTAGTATCTCAGAATAATAATCCTTTCCATTGCCTAGTGATTCTTTATTTAGCAAATCAAAAACCTCTTCACAATCCTCTTTTATTTCTTTGGCCATTCTTTTACTCTCGACTATATTGGCCTCCCATGCCTTCAATATTATATCACATGTGATTTGTGCTGCAATAGTCAATCTGGGAGTTACAGGTACTTCCTCTCTAGCCAATGACACAACCATTTTTTCAAAAGGTGGTTCGGGCTGCAGTAGCCTCTCCTTCTTTGAAACTGATATTATATAATGATTGATTTACTTCCTAAAAATGATTTTGGATGATCTCTACCTCAGCCAAAAGGATTTGTTGTGTTATTTCCATTATCTTTAGCACCTCTGATGCTTGAGCTTGGAACACTGCTATGTCCATAATATTTTTTTCAGTGTAACATACCTTTCTTTGTGATTGTTTAACCAACTCATGTTGCTAAACAAGACTGGACTTGAGCAGTTGGATTTCTTGTCTATCAATAGCTCTATCCTTTTCAAGTCCATTATTGACCTCATCTATGATATTCTTCTCTGTATTCCTTATTTGATCTCGCAACTTACTTATCATCTGATTTCTCTGCTTCTAAATTTCTTTTATATTATCAACTGAGAATAATCTGGTTGTTGCAAAAGCTCCCAAAGAGATTGCTACCTCTGTAGCAAAGTATTCATATTCTAAATTTTTTCCATCCAATAATACTCTTTTCTTTTTGACCATTGGACCCCCTTTGTGGTGCATTTATTTCTTTACTGCAATGTTCCTTTTCTTATTGAAAAAGAAATGGGTAGGAGGTATTTCTTCAATAGGGATAGGCGTGAGATCCCCTATGAATATTGTCTCTGCATTAGGGTTTCCTCTGGTGAACTGCAATGGTGTGATAGCCTTAATGGGGATGCCGATCTCTGTGGATAAATGTTTTCCAGCTCCATCTATAGTCTATTTATCAGGTGAAGAAAATGGCTTATCTTCTCCTTTCTTTTTTAATGTTTCTGATTGATCTTTGGACTGGTCATCAGATACCTTTGTCCCTGGGATATCCTTTTTTTGATTCGAGATCTCAAAACTATCTGGGTTTTTTAGGGATTCTTGTTTGCTAGAGCTCCCGACTTCTGGGTTCTAGGTCTTTGTTTGTTGTGTAGCTGGAGACTTTGGGTTTTCTCCCTGTAATAATTTAGGGAGGCCACTTCTTCAGTGTTTTTGGAAGTTGTAAAACTCAACCATTTCACCAGGTCATAGAGCTTGAACTTGGCTCAGAACTTCTTGGTAAGATCTTATGCCTCAGAACATTTCGTCCTGAGGGGACTCTTCATGTTCATACCTTTTAAGATTGTAGTTGGCCATATGGTTTCGCACAACCTTCTATGGGTCATGCTTCTTGAATTCAATGTTAACCAGCTTTAATTCTTCTAAGGCCGCAGTCGCCACCTTGGAATGACTGAAATCCAATAAGGAAAATGAACCAATAGGCAAACCAAAAGATGGCCATACCTTTTTCTACACAGCTTTGAGATCTTTTCTAATCCTGCCGAGTACAGTTTGTCGTGTGACCTTGCAACATACCAGTCGGTCTGGTAAAAATTGTGGTAATTCATATGGCGGGACTGAACAACCAAAAACTCTGATATAAGAGAAGTGTTCCTCTATGTACCAGTCTGCCACTTTACCCAAGTTAACCATAATTTTGTTTGAAATTATAGAAGGTGGGTGACTAAATATAACAATATACATCGACACCACTACCCAATTACAAATTTCATAAAATAAATGTTTTGCCTTGTCTTCCCAGAGATTTGAATGATAATCATGAATTGGTTTTGCACTATCTAGAGTCCAACTCCATCTCATCAGTGGGAAAGTCGTCATGAAACAGATGGTGTCAATAATGTAGGTTGACATGAAGAATGAAGTTGGTTTCCCTTTGTCTTTCTTTGTTTGGTATTCTGTAATTTCACTGGCCAGACTATCCGACAATATTTTGGCCTAATTGAAAGAATAACCTTCAGCCACTGGTGTGTATAATGGGTACCCATGATAGAAAGAAATGGGTTGTGTTCTCTTTTCTATAAATTATGCACATCATCATGGCTATATACATGAATTGTGGTTCAGCGATGAGATTGAATATATGCCGTGAGAGTCAGCTCTGAAATTTTCGGGGCATGAACACAAGTCCTTGATCAAGTCGAAAAGACTCTTTCCATATTGATCACACTCCTTCTTATTAAAATTCACTAGAAAACTGGCATCATGAATGAAGTTTGATGTTGTAGACAATTTATACATCACCTGTATGTGTTCCGACCGAAATGACCCAACATATATCTTATGAGAGTTGAATATAGTTCTAGTTGGGACATCCACATGATCCAGTTCCCATCCAATCATGTCAGTGTAGGGTAAAAGCTTTGGCCTTGTTTCTATCTTATGCAACTCTACTTGAGCGATAATCTTATATTTGGTAGATAAGTTATCATTTTCGTTGTCGCTTGAATTATCAGGACAATTTACCACTTCGTATTTTATGGTGTTGAACACATGCGTCTAGGTTTTAACTGTTCTTATGTTAAGAACCAAACATCAATATAGCATAGAAAAACCTTAGGAAAAGTACTCAACGCCTTGAAAAAGAGATAATTTCAAATAATAAGCCTCTTCGAGGGGGCAATCTCCTTTTAACCCACTTAAATGTTCAAGTACCAGATGATTCAAAATGAAAATGTCTCCTTGGTATATATAGGAGACTAGGAGGTATAAGTACAACTAATGGCCTAAAGCCGACATAAATAAAATAACATTACTAATCTAAATTACAACTAATGGCCTAAAGCCGACATAAATAAAATAACATTACTAATCTANTGGGTTCTGGCCAGAACTTTTGCCAGTTACTTTAGGAACTTTCCGTGGAGCCATCATATCCAATTTCAGAGTTCTATTACCTGTTACAGAGAATGAGAATGTAGAAAAATAGTTATTTATTTAAGCCAACTCTATGAGAACAAGAATGTAATTCGAAACTAAAAAATATTTTTACCTTAAACACATAAACCATGCGTATACCTTCACTGACAATGCGTTTAATTTCTTTAAAAAAAAAATTGGGCGTTAAAATCAAATCTTATTTGGAATCATTTTCCCAAACCAGATATTAATGTCATTAATGGTCGATACCTCGGGAAAAGAACGAAATTTGAAAGTATCCGAGTTATTATTAAGCATTAGATTAATTAGAGTATATTCCTTATTTAGTACATTAATTAATCATACTTATCATTTAATCAAGTTTTGGTGTTTCAGATCTCAAGGATCTTTATAACAATTTAAACTAAGACTTACGAAACATGAAGTCATGATATGTTTAATTAAGTATAATCATTTTTAACTCTTCTAATTAACCGCAATTAGTTTTAGAATGGCGGGGTTTCAGGTATCGGGACTTCAAAGCTTTTATATGTAAGAGTTGTTGAATCGTGAAGTCGCGATGAGATTTACTTATCATTAATCTTTCTTAATCTTTAATTAATCGGACTTAACATTTAATACTTTCGTGAATTCAGGTATAGTGTCTTTGAATATTCTCAATGTTGAACCTTCGTACTTCGCAAAACCCCAACTCCCGAAATTTCGAAAGAAAACCTTTATCTAAATTGATTCATTACTAAATAGGCGACTCCATAATCTCTTAAGAATTTTAGACCATTGGATTAATCAGAAGGCTTCATTCGACGATGATCATTCAAGTGCATTTTTTTTTTGGTTTTTTATTTAAACTGAAATGAAACTTATCTTAGTCTAAAGTTTAGAATAATATGTATCTTTCAACATAGGCTCCATCTAGGGATCTCGTCTCCTTGTGGGATGAGAAAAACAATAGACCAAGTGCCTTTATTGGGTAAATGGAGTCATTATTGCATTTATACGAAACACATATGAAGAAGACACAAAGAAGGATTTTAGAATTTCATCCTTATCTTTGAAAACTTTCAAAACTTAATCATTCTTTGATTCTCGAGCTAGGCTTATTAATGGATTTCCTTTCCTAAAAATGACTTCAGATTTGTATAAGATAATCAAAACAACCTTAATCGTTCTACCAGGGTTTATTTGATTTTGTTCACATTAAGGTAAAGTAATTTCAATATTTTAAGTTAGGGAATCCCCATCTAGCTTAGAATGTAGATCTAGTCAACAAGAACTAGTTACCGAAGCACCTTATAATCCATGTATAACAACCTAGCAGATATTGTAGACATTGGTTCACTGCCAGTGAGTCTGTTCAGTACCACAGTGAAGTTATCAGATTTCCCACATTGAATTTCCTTTCACCACTTCAATTAGTAATTTAGCATTTAAATGCATGAGATGAGGGCAATCACTTAATGAATTTCATTTCATCATCTCTTTTAGACTAGATGGGGGAAATCATTTTATCAATTTCCTTTCACCATCTGTCTTGTTTTAAAACATGAAGTGGGGGCAATCAATTAGTACAAAATATACTCGAAAAGATATATGTTTATAATTTTACATTAGAGATCTTTCAACTCACTTTGATTGCTCTGGACTAATCCTTCCCTGACCTTCAAAACATCTTCGCCTTCAGGGAAGTTATCAAGGGGAGTTCTTATTTTTTAGGGACTTTCCTTGAGCGAAACTAATTATTTTAGTCCTGTTAGAACGACTAAGATAGTTAGGATTAACATAGACATAATTCTGGTTCAATTAAATCTAGAGGAATTATAAAATCTTTACCTATTCATGTTTTGAAGATTTGTTTATGAGTTTCCAAAATTAAGGTCAGATTTCTCCTCAGTGAATCTCATGGGATGACATCAAGAATCACATGAAGATATAGCTTGAAAATGAACAGGGGAGAAGAAAGAAGTTTCATATGTTCTGTTGTATGTACAATTATTCTTAAACAAGCTTCTTACTCGACCCTTGAAACATTTCTTTAAAGTCTTTTTATTGCTTATATATATATATATATGTATATTGGGTTCAGAGAAAAAATTTAAACAATGAAAAGTAGCTTTCATTTCTCTGATTAAATATTTGGCGATGATATTAGTAAACATATGATTTATGTCTTACTCATTAACATCTCCTAGAAAATTTTAACTTAAGTTTACAAGACAAAAGTTCATACCTTAGTATTTGTTTATACTTCCAGCCAAGTAGACTATTAGTTTATTACCTGTTTTGAGAGAAATTTAACACGAGTATCTATCCATGTCATATTTTTTATATCCCAAGTCTCTCGGCTAACGGAAAGTATCCTGCAATAAGACAAACATGATAGCTATCGGGAACTCTTGTAGATTAGAACCCTACTTATTGCATATTTTGATATTTTGATTTTTTGAAATTGACTAACCTATTTCTATTTACAGTAAAAATAACAATAAAAACTTACCGAAGGAAAGGTAATTATAGACAAAACATGAAACCAAACCAGTATGTACAATCAAGGTTTGGAAATGTATTACTGCATGAAATTCTTGAGGTAACGCCCATTGATTGGGGCATTAAGAATCTTTCCGTCTAGATTTTCTAACAAAAAGGCATTCTTTCCTTCAGAGGCTGTAATTTTGTATGGTCTACACTAGATCTGGTCAAACTTACCATGCTTCCCGACATATTCTTTCCTGGCTTCCCATTTTAGAACCAAATCACCAGGGAGAAATTCCTTATCTTTAGCTTTTTGATCAAATAAGGCTTTCATGTTATCTTGATATTTCTGTATTTTTTCATCTACTTCAACTCCATTTTGCTGAACTTCAATCAATTGATTTATCCTCCTGGTAATTTCATTCGTCTCTTATTTTGAGTCCTACCAAAGTTTCATTACTGACAGCGCTAGATTTATGGGTAAAAAAACGTCAGTACCATATACCATCTGAAATGGAGACATTTCGATTGACCGTTTTGTGCCTATATTGTTAGCCCATAAGGCATATTTCAAATGTACATGCCATGCTTTCTTATTTTCGGTCAGTACTTTTTTAATTATAGTGATTAGGATTTTGTTAGATGACTCGACTAATCCATTTCCCTCTGGATAGCAGGCCGTAGAGTGTCCTAGCACAATGTTGTACTTTTGAAAAAAACTTCTAATGGTCAAGGATTTGAAAGATTCTAAGTCTGGTGTACTGGAACAATCAATCATCATAGTCTCCTTCCTCCATCTGAGAGAAACTCTGGTTCTGGATCTCGCAATGCTTTCATTGATAAGTCTTCCGTACATTGTTCTTCATCACGACTTTCAGTTCTTCTGCTTGATTGCTTTTAGTGGGTTCATATCAAGCTGGTAATATTGTGATTCTTTGATACAATCATTGGTTGTTCTGGATATTCTTTCTTTCTTGGAATCCTTATGTTTTCCTTTCAATTTTAGGTCCATGGAGTTTCTTATAGATTCCATGCCCTAGAGATTCCACTTCTTACCTTCATCATTGGTTCACGGATCTGGATGGACAACCAGAAATACTTTAAGGCTTCTCTTCGAAAGGTATTCTTCTACGGTTGAGCTGAACATGTACTGTCTTTCATGACTGCTACCATGGATATATACCTTTCATCATCTTCAATGGATCATAGGATTAGCTCCCTCCTAATCATTGCTTCATGTAAGAGTGCATATAATATGCTCCCTTCGTCTAACTGCTTCTGTCTCTGTCCTTATTGTCTTCTACAATATATAATAGAGTCTGCGCTTCCATCTGCAACCTTATTGTCTTCTACAATATATAATTGGCTCTCTTGTATTAACAGAGTCCATGCTTCCGTCTTAGTTGTCTTCATAGGTATTTCTCCAATTTCTCTTGATGTCTGACTTTTAAGTCTCTTCAGGATTGATTATGATTTCGACTTATCTTCTAATACCTTTCACATGATATATTTCA
>JASDQU010105504.1:132577-152339 GCA_032191745.1 Picea mariana | reverse complement strand
TTATAGTAATCCCGCCAGTTTGTTGGGGTTGACTTCTCTTTTTGGGTATGTGTCTGTTCAGTATATTATTATTAATTCTGGCTGACTTCTTCTCTTGGAGGCTAATAGCCTAATATAAATTTTCTT
This sequence comes from Picea mariana, assembly GCA_032191745.1. Lineage (NCBI taxonomy): Eukaryota > Viridiplantae > Streptophyta > Pinopsida > Pinales > Pinaceae > Picea > Picea mariana. Next base: position 152,213 of record JASDQU010105504.1, on the reverse strand, counting down.
TTTGAGCCGACAAGGGTTCTAGGGTCATTAGCCAACTCATTAGTGTTTCTCTTGCTTTCCAGAGTCTTCTATTCTCGTCAGGTTCACATATGGGGGTAAATACCTCCCATAGCTACCATAATATTAACACATTGAAGGGTCAATAGATAAGAAGCAATGTCGCTATACCAAGCTGAAGAAGAGTATTTTTCCAGAATTTCAGTTGCGAGTATAGTGACATCGAGTTTGTCTATCTCTAAAAATTCTTTGCACTCCTGCAGATGATTTATTCTGAGTGATTTTAAATTTGATTCAACCAACAATTTAGCCAAGCCCTTACCTTTAACAAGTTTGGTCAGTTTAACTTCTAGTTCGAACTCCTGAATTTTTGCCAACCATCTACCCCTCCTTCCATCGCTATTGGGTTGAACCAATATATTCTTAACAGAATTGGTGGGTACATACGCAATAATTTTTGAATGTAGTACATAGGTTCTGAAAGCTTTGATGGCTTTCACCATTGCATACGCTTGATTTTACAATATATCATATTTTAGCTCAGCATCTCTGAGACTTTTACTAAAGAACGCAATTGGCTGCTCAAAAACCTCATCATTCTTCTATAACAATATGGCTACAATAGTATGCTCAGAAGAAAATGAAAAAATAAAAAATTCTTTCAAATAATCAGGACTTGCCAATACTGGTGCTTCACCTATGACCTTCTTAATATGTTCGAATGACACCTTGGGCTTGCTTTTCCACTTGACCTTACTGTCTTTCTTAAGCATATATGTAATCAATTTTACAATTTCAGCAAAATTCGGGATGAATCTTCTCAAAAAAATTATTTTTCCTAAAAATGATTGAATTTCTTTTCTATTCCTAGGAATATTCATAGTATCTATAGCTTCAATCCTTTTCGGGTCAATTTTAATTTCATCCCTAGATATTATGTGGCCCAAGAGTTTACCTTCCTACATTGCAAAATGAGATTTATTTGGGTTTGGAGACAAACCAAATTTGCGACATTTTTCAAAAGTCTGCTTGAGGTGTATTAGATGTTCTACATCAGATTTAGAAAGCACAGTTAGATCATCAAGATAAATAAAAACAAACTTATCTCTTTCGCCAACAAAGGCGATATCCATAGCTCGTTGGAAAGTTGCTCCTGCATTCATTAAACCAAAAGGCATTTTATCATACATAAAGGTACCCCAAGGGTTAGTGAAAGCAGTTTTATATTTATCGTTTTCATGTATTGCAATTTTATTTTAGCCCGAAAAGTCGTCAATCATAGACATTTTATTTTCTCCAACTACTTTCTCTAAAACATGATCCATTTTAAGTAATGGATAATTTTCTTTGAGTGATGATCTGTTTAGATTTCTGAATTCTACACACAGTCTGATTTCACCATTTTTCTTTCTTACTGGAACTAAATTAGCTACCCACTCGAAGTATCTGACTGGGACAATGATCTTGGCATCTAGAAGTTTCTTTACTTCTTTTTCTATCATGGGCAGTAATATAGGATTTATTTATCTGAGCTTCTGCCTGAATGGTTTGACACCTTGCTTCAAAGGAATTTTGTGTTCCATTATGGTGGTATCATAAGTTCTTAATTCATCATAGGAGCAAACAAAAACATATTTATACTGTTTGAGCAACTCAACATATTACTTTTTACTTCAAGAGGAAGGTACTTGGATAATTTTACCAACCTAGGATTTTCTTTGGTGCCTATATCACAATCTTCAACTTCTTCTAGCTAAGGTTGTAAATTAGACTTGAAAGGAATGTCGTCATGATTAAATAACCTCTCTAAGGGGATCTAAACTTTGGGGATCTGATTATTTTTCAAAATAAGCATACAATGATTAGCAATCATATCTTGAAACTCTTGAAGATCTTCCCCTTCCTGCATAATCCAAGTGGGATCATTCTGATTTTCTTGGTCGATATGTGTTTCGGAAAAGCCATCCACCATTTCTAAAAATTGTCTAATTTGTTCATCATCCTTGAAAACCTACCAATGTTGAATATTATTTGGTATGGAAGGTCTATGTCTCATCTCTATATGGTATTTAAGTTTGAAAACCGTAGGAGGCAAAAACGTTGAGGCTTCTTTGGCCAATGAATCTGCCCGTTGATTTTATGTTCTAGGGATGTAATGAACTTTAATCGATGAGAAAAAATTCTCGATTAGATCCTAGGCACAATGTCTATAAGATATCAAACTTGGGTGTTTAGCTTGGTACTGACGATTAATTTGTTTTATGATTAGTTCCGCATCACCATAGACTTCTAAGTTCTTAATTTTTAATCTTCTAGCAGCTTCTAATCTTAAGACCAAGGCTTTGTATTCACATACATTGTTAGTGTAATCTATGTCCCATTGTAACTTGTTATAAAAAGGAATGATAAAATCATCGTCGGGTGCCACGAACAACACTCCAGCTCCTACTCCTTCACAAGATGAAGCACCATCAAAATACATTTTCCAAACTCCAGTACTATATACATCTTTATTTGTCTTTTCTGTTTTTTATTTTTCTATACAATATTCTTCTATACATTCATTTAAATCATCATCAATGGATAAAATACAATTTCCTAAATCCTGATATGCAATATAAACATGGTATTTATTTGGGTTCAGTTGATCACTTACTGTAAACACCAACCTTGTTTCTCTGTACAAGCGAGTGAACTGTCCACCAATGATCAGGATTGTGGCATATGTCATGTTGAGTTGGAGGGATCCTCCAAGTTTGGCACCACAATACCTGGATAATAGCATGTCATACTTTGGAGGTATATCAGCAACAACCACATCCATTAGAACACTTTTTACAGGAATCTATGCAAGATTAACTACAAAATATTTTATCATACTCACACATTTAATCTTTCTTGAATCAAAAGAATACAAATCTCCATATGGTCGAGTGATTTCAAGACCAAGTCTATCCATAATAGCTTTGGGCATCACATTGTGAGAAGCTCCAGAATCCAACATGCAATTATGGAGTAGGTGATCGTGCATAGTTAGCGTAATATAGAAAGGAGCGACAGTATCTCTGGCACCTTCAAAATGTGGACCAAAAATTATATTAGGCTTATCATCTTCTAAATTTATAACATTAGCTTGAATTTCATTATTTGAAAAATTAATCATTTAAGCAATTCACTTTCTATATATAGGATTTTTTGCCAGTTCAACCAGAGGTACAGGGATTTTGATTTTATTAATTTCATTTTCTAGACTGAAATTTCCCGTTGTCTTATCGACTTCTCTGGTTTGGATTTCAATCTCCTTCTTTTATGGTTTATTAATTTGTGATGTTTTTGTTTCAGTTGTCTTTGTTTTTGTCATGGGAATTTCTGCTTTTCTTGTATTAATAACTGGTGTTCCTATTGGCTTTGTTTTGGTAGACTGTGTATCAGCAGTCTTGGTTTTAACAGTCTATTTTCAATAGCTTTTGGAGCTACCTCATCTATTTCGCCTCTCGAAAAAAAATTCTTCGATGGGGCAGTTGTGACATTTATGCTTCTAGGCCTTAGATTATATTTCTATTGGAGTTCAGCCATTATATTATCAGTGATTCCTTGATAAGTCGAATCCTCTATAATATTTCTATTCTCATCATTTTTAGACCTGTATTCTGTGTTTAAGGATTTTTCATAATCTTGTCTCTTCAAATAAGGTTCTTGACAATCATCATCAAAATTATTCATATCTTCTTCTAACTCCTCAAAATTTTTCATATCCTCTCCCCCTATAAAATTTTCATTCTTAAAGGGGGCTTGAATCTTTTGTTCTTCATTCTTAATTTGTCTTTGTTGTATTTGAGGGCTAGGATTCCTTCTGAAATCCTTTCTAGGGAACTGATCATTCTTTGATTGGTCCAATTCCATTCTCGAGATTTTATTTGACAATTCTTTGATTATTTTAGCCATTTCATCCATCTTATCTTCCGAGGATCTTCCAACTTGGGAGGGTCCTGCTTGCTCCCTGAATTGTCTAGTTTCTTTATTTCCTGTTTCAAATTTAGCTTTTAAATTTCCTGATACCATCATGTTTGATTCAATTTCTACAGCATCATCTTGCATTTTAGTGAGATCAACAGATCTCGTTTCTCTTAACAATAGAGAAAAATCTGGATCAAAAGCCCCAACGAAAGTTACTTTCACTGCAAGTTGGGAAGGTTTAACCTCAACTAGAATCTTACTATATAATTTATTAAATCTTTGAGTAAACTCAAGAACTGATTTTGAATTTTTCTTTCTCAAAGCTCCAAACTTGGTTAGATAATAAAGATGATCTTTCCTTTCTCCCCATTGCCTGATAAAAGCATTTTCCAACTCATCATATGATCATATGGATCCTTCTGGTAGTCCTAGGAACCAGTTTCTCACATGTCCTTTGAAAGTTTGAACCAGGAGTCTTGAATAAACATCCTCGTGTTCAAGACTTAGGATGGCAACAAATTGATCAAATAAATTAATGTGTTTAGTCGTTGTTAAATCCCCCTCTCCTATGAATTTCGACAAGTTTTTCATATAATTTTTAGGTAAATCATGGAGAGGGGCTGGGAGGACCAAAGGAGCATACCTAGCATCTACTTTGGCAAAGATTCTAGGGGGTGTGGGTGGTACTTGACCGCCTCCTCCTCCTCCTCCAACACCACCTCCTCTGACCGCAACCATTGATAATTTAGAGGGTGAAACTTGGAGATTATTGAGAAGACTTTTAAAGATGTGTGGTGACCTTTCGGTTGCATCTAGATAAAGTAGAAAGTTTTTAGGGAACTGACCGTCAGGGGACAGGAAATTTGAAAAATAGGGAACTGGAAAATGAGGATTGGTTTCTTCAGACTCACAAGATGTGTACACAGGAGAACCAACATGAGTCGACTCAAGGTATAAATTATATTATTCTGAACTTTGAGAGTTTGGAAGATGAACCTTGGGAACTGATGAAATGTCAATCGAAGCTGGAAGTGAGATAAATCTTTTACCTCTATTGGTAAAGGAGATAGTTGGAAAAGTCTTGACTTTAAACTCAGGTGAAACCAACTTAGGTTACAGGGTTTCGATTCTATCGATGGATGTTTCTCTGAAAAGGAGTTGGGTGGAACCTTCTTGTGAAGATAACCGCTCAAGCAGACCCTTAGCTTTTGACTATGTGGATTTGGGTTGATAAATATTACTTGTTGAGGAAGTAGTCTATTTAAGGTATCTTCTTGGTTTTAGAAGTTTTTCAGGATTGGATACGAGGGAGGTCAACTTATCGTCTGGATTCTTTCTGGTATTTTTTCAATTAAATGTCAGTTTATTAGTTGTGGAGTTGCCAAGTGAAAGGTAAAAAATTAGCCTTATAATGTATTCAATCTTTGTTCACTATCAAAGAGAGAAACGTACGAATGTCATTCTCCCAGAGAAAAATAACTTCGATTCTCTGTCCCGACAACGGTGCCAAAAAATATGTTCCTAAGTTTATACTTAAGGCTTCAAAGTATAATGTCAAGGCATCCAGAAATAAATAAGGTTTTGGTGTTGACAAGAAGATCAATACTTTTAAGAAAGTGAAGCTATGGCAAATCCCGAAGTTGTCTTTTCCTAGCTTCCCAACATTCGTAGACACTTATGTCATGTTCAATCATTGCCCATGAGCATTCAAGTTCAACCCGGGTATTAGCGGTCTCTAGGATGGTATTGAACAAGGTTAAAGAAATGTTGGTCTGATCATTAAGATCGGGCTCAATATTGGGTTGCCTTGCAATAGGTACAATCATGGAGAAATGAAATAATCAAAGGATCTGTTGTTTTTAATATTTTCATTTTTTACTTTCAATTACATAAGAAAAGTTCCTAAAATTGAATTAATGGTATAACAATTCAGAGGCCTTCTTTCGTATTTGAGTTAAATTTGAAAATAATGAATGTGATGAGAGAAAAACATAAAGTTGTTAAACAAAGTGAGGCATCAGTCACTCAAAAATCTCACTCTTCTACAGAAGAAGAAAATATATGATGTAACCTTTAATGAAGCATAAAATGTAGCAATCTAACTAACTCAAAGGTCTTGTATTTGCTAATAGCAAACACAGAGGAAAATCTGTAAGCAATTAGATAACTAAATGAAACATATAACCACAGTAGATGTTGTACTAAGTTGTGATTAGGCATTCATTAAAGACATATAAATAAAGATGATAGAATATGAAAGAACAGAAAACACATAACTCAAAATTGACGAAATATGGAGTCTCTGGTCTACACTTGTATTAATTCTCAAAGAGGAAAGATTTCTCTATTACAATCGACAAGAAGGATCCATATTTGAGTCTTTTGAAAATATATTTATACAAGAGGTTCTCAACCCTAGGCAGTTAGAATTCTCGTTATTCATAGCTAATAACAGTTACAAAATGAAAACATGAACCGTTAGACTTGGTTCTTTTCTATTTATTGCTCACACTAGTAGCACAAGTATACATATGCTACTTTATTGATTTTTTGAAGTACTTCCTTCACCTTTCTCGAGACATTTGATGAACCTACTTAGAAATTGTACTAATAGTCTTGAAGGTTCCGTCACATCCTTTGCCTAAAAAAGATATAACTTTCTCTGTAATTGCGGTAACCTGTCTTCTATCCTTTCATCTTCATAAGTCATTGACTGTAACTGTAAATTTGGCTTTACCAGCCATCTATCTATTTGAGCAATGTCAACCTGCTTTAGCTATGAAATTTCAATCTGAGCTTCCTTTGAGCTCTCTTTGATGTCAAGTTGACTTTTAACAATGTTGATTTGTCCTAGTATCTCAGAACAATTATCCTTTCCAATGCCTAGTGATTCTTTATTTAGCAAATCAAAAACCTCTTCACAATCCTCCTTTACTTCTTTGGCCATTCTTTTACTCTTGGCTATATTGGCCTCCCATGCCTTCAATATTATATCACCTCTGATTTGTTCTACAACAGTCAATCTGTGAGTTACAGGTACATCCTCTCTAGTTGATGACATGACCACTTTTTGAAAGGTGGTATGGGCTGCAGTAGCCTCTCCTTCTTTGAAACTAATATTATCTAATGATTGATTTACTTCCTGAAAATGATTTTGGATGATCTCTACCTTAGGCAAAAGGATTTGTTGTGCTATTTCCAGTCTCTTTAAAATCTCTGATGCTTGATCTTGGAATACTGCTATGTCCATAAGTACTTTTTTAGTGGAACTTACCTTGTTTTGTAATTATTTAACCAACTCATCTTGCTGGACAAGACTGGACTTGAGCAGTTGGATTTCTTGTCTATCAGCAGCTCTAGCCTTTTCAAGTCCAGTATTGACCTCATATATGACATTCTTCTTTGTATTCCTTATTTGATCTCGCAACTGACTTATCATATGATTTCTCTGCTTCATCCTTTCTTTTAGATTATCAACTGAGAATAAGTTGGTTGTTGCAAAAGCTCCCAAAGAGCCTGCTACCTCTGTAGCTAAGTCTTCATCTTCCAAAAATTTTCCATCCAATAATACTCTGTTCTTTTTGACCATTGCACCCTCTTTCTAGTGCATTTCTTTCTTTACCACATCTTTCCTTTTCTTACTGAAAACGAAATCGATAGGAGGTATTTCTTCAATAGGGATAGGCGTGAGATCCCCTATGAATATTATCTCTGTAGTAGGGTTTCCTCTGGTGAACTTTAATGGCGTGATAGCCTCAATGGGGCTGCCAATATTTGTGGATAACAGTTTTCCAGCTCCATCTATAGTCAATTTATCAGGTGAAGACAATGGCTTATCTTCTCCTTCATTTTTTACTGTTTTTTATTGATCTTTGGACTGGTCATCAGATACCTTTGTCACTGGGATATCCTTTTTTTGAGTCGAGATCTCAGAACTATCTGGGGCTTTTGGGGTTTCTTGTTTGCTAGAGCTCCCGACTTCTGGGTTTTGGGTCTCTGTTTGTTGTGTAGCTGAAGACTTTGGGTTTTCTCCCTCTAATAATTTAGGGAGGCCACTTCTTCGGTGTTTTTGGAATTTGTAAAACTCAACCATTTCACCAGGTGGTAGAGCTTGAACTTGACTCATAACTTCTTGGTAATATATTACCACTCGAAACATTTCATCTTGAGGGGACTCTTCATGTTCATTCCTTTTAAGATTGCAATTGGCCATATGGTTTCCCATGACCTTATGTGGGTCGTGATTCTTGAATTCAATGTTAACCATCTTTATTTATTCTAAGGCCACAACCTCCACCTTGGAATTACCGAAATCCAATAAGGAAAATGAACCAATAGGAAAAGGGAAATACGACCATACCCTTTTCTTCACGTCTTTGAGCTCTTTTCTAATCCCGTCGAGTACAGTTTGTCATGTGAGCTCACGGCATACCAGTCCGTCTTCTAAAAATTGTGATAATGCATATGCGGGGTCTGAACAGCCGAAAATTCTGATATAAGAGAAGTGTTACTCTATGTATCGGTCTTCCACTTTACCCAGGTTAACCATAATGTTGTCTGAAATTATAGGAGGTGGGTGACTAAATATAACAATATGCATCGGCACCACTACCCAATTACAAATTTCATAAAAGAAATCTTTTGCCTTGTCTTCCCAGAGCTTTGAATGATAATCATGAATAAATTCTGCACTATCTGGAGTCCAACTCCATCTCATCAGCGGGAAAGGCGTCATGAAACAAATAGTGTCCATAATGTAGGCTGACATGAAGAATGAAGTTGGTTTCCCTTTGGCTTTCCTTGTTTGGTATTCTGTAATTTCACTAGCCAGACTATCCGACAATATCTTGGCCTAGTCAAAAGAATAACCTTCATCCACTGTGTGTATAATGGGTACCCATGATAGAAACAGATGGGTTGTGTTCTCTTTTCCATAAATTCTGCACATCATTATGGCTATACACATGAATTGTGGTTCAAGCGATGAGATTGAATATACGATGTGAGAGTCGGCTCTGAACTTTTCGGGGCATGAACACCAATCCTTGATCAAGTTGGAAAGAGTCTTTCCATATTGATCACACTCCTTATTAAAATTCACTAGAAAACTGGCATCATAAACAAACTTTGATGTTGCAGACAATTTATACATCACCTGTATGTGTTCCGGCTGAAATGACCCAACAACTATCTTATGTTAGTTGAATATTGTTCTAGTTGGGACATCTACATGATCCAGTGCCCATCCAATCATGTTAGTGTAGGGTAAAAGCTCCGACCTTGTTTTTATCTTATGCAACTCTGCTTGAGAGATAATATTATATTTGGTAGATAAGTTATCCTTTTCGTTGTCGCTTGAATCATCAGGACATCTTACCACTTCGTATTATATGGTGTTGAACACATGCATCCAGGTTTTAACTGTGCTTATACTTTTGGGTGAAGTATCATAAATAACGTCTGTGTTCTGGCCAAAACTTTTGCCAGTTGCTTTAGGCCCTTTTCATGGAGCCATGATATCCAATTTCAGAGTTCTATTACTTGTTACAGAGAATGAAAATGTAGAAGACTAGTTATTTCTCTAAGCTAGCTCTATGAGAACAAGAATGTAATTCGAAACTAAAAAATATTTTTACCTTAAACGCATAAACCATGCGTATTCCTTCACTGACAACGCATTTAATTTGTTTAAAAAAAAGCAAATAGGTGTTAAAATCAGATCTTATTTGGAATCATTTTCCCAAACCACATATTAATTTCATTAATGGTCGATACCTCAGAAAAAGCGTGGAATTTGAAAGTATCTGAGTTATTATTAAGCAATAGATTAATTAGAGTATAATCATTATTTAGTACATTAATTAATCATACTTATCATTTAATCAATTTTCGGCATTTTGGATCTCAAGGATCTTTATAACAGTTTAAACTATTAGTTACAAAATGCGAAGTCACGATAGGTTTAATTAAGTATAATCATTTTTAACTATTCTAATTAACCACAATTAGTTTTAGAATGGCGGGGTTTCGGGTATCGGGACTTCAAATATTTTATATGTAAGAGCTGGTGAATCACGAAGTCACGATGATATTTACTTATCATTAATATTTCTTAATCTTCAATTAACCCGTCTTAACATTTAATACTTTCATGAATTCGGGTATCAGGGCTTCGAAGATGCTCAATGTTGAACCTTCTTACTTCACGAAACACCGACTCCCGAAATTTCGAAAGCAAACCTTTATATAAATTGATTCATTAATAAATACACAGCTCCATAATCTCTTAAAAATTTTAGACCGTTGGATTAATCAAAAGGCTTCATTTGACGATGATCATTCAAGTGCATTTTTTTTTGGGGGGGGGGTTTATTTAAACAATAACGAAACTTATTTTAGTCTAAAGTTTAGAATAATATGTATGTTTCAACAGGAGGCTCAATTGTACCCTTATCTGTACTACCCAATTACCTAGGTACTAAAGAGTAGTCTTCTGGATTGTTGTTCTCAGTGCCACTATAGCAGTCGGGTGGTCAATAGGCTAATCTATAGCTCGTTTCAGGAGACCTAGGGAAATCCCTATATACCCAAAGGTACGTGGGAGTGATGGTTGTGTACAGGTGTTGTCTGATGTGGTACTACTCAAAGGGGTACCAAAAAGGGTTACAGAGGTTTCCAACTAGGTGAAACAACGATTTCAATAAGCCCATGAAATCGTATGTATTTCCTATGTGTAGTCCTCCCCAACCACAATTTCACCCACCAAATGACAAAACTCTGTGCTTTAAAGAAACCGAAAGTACACGTCTCTACCTTGAAAAAGAATTGTCCCAAATTTATGCAAAGGAAAGTACTATGATACCACGTGTAAGGCACCAAATATATTATGCAAACAAGAACATAATAACTATGAATACCAGTTGGAACAACGAAATATAGAGAACAATAACACCATAAATGATACTTTTATTGATAGAAATCCAATTTCACTTGCCTCTTTAAGGGGGAATCCTCCAGTAGAGAAGAGCTCAATTACAAAATAATTTTCAAGAAAAAACTTTCCCATGCCTTCTACTCCTATTTATACTAATCAATCTTCAAAAGAACATTTTCCTAGAAAAATCTTTCTACAATTGGAAACTTTTATTAAGTCTTTTTACATTAAACTTGTTCTGAATAAACATTATTTACTAATATCAACCTTTGTTTAAACATTATTTATTAATATCAACCTTTATTACATAAAAAAACATATTATTCTAGTAAGGAAATTAAATCTCTAACATATTAATTAATTAATTTAAATATTTAAAATTAATAAATTCAAATACTTTAATCCATTTTACATATTCGCTTCACTTATGATTCAAATCATTAAACATATTCACTTCATTCATTTATTTTCTTCACTTGTGATTCAAATCATTAAACATATTCACTTCATTCATTTTTGTGTTTGAATAATCATAAAAAAGTCTTAATATCCTTGTAAATTAAGTTCATACATTTTTGTGTTTGAATAATCATAAAAAAGTCTTAATATCCTTGTAAATTAAGTTCATACAAACCAACCAAATCATACATTGAGTATGCCATGCCACTCCAATTGGGTATGCCATGCCACTCCACTTGATATCCTTGTGAATTAAGTTCATACAAACCAAATCATACATATGAAGATACCACTCCACACAATTTGGCCTATAAACAATTTCGAAGTATTCAAATTAAAGATAATACTACAATTCTTTTCGTGAGTTTGTGATTGGAATAGACCATGTGATGAATATTGAATTGAGAATATGAACAATCTTTAAATATTCAAACTAAAAATAATTTCAATCTTTAAATATTCAAATTAAAAATAATTTTACCTTTTTATATATATTAAAATGTGTTGAGATTTACTTAAGTTAGGAATTATGATACTATAATGAGTGGAAGAGGCACGGAGTGGTTTATTGATGACTAGATGAGGGCTTGGAGTGCTATGTAGTGAGCAGATTGGCTATGCTATGAGAGCAATGGGTTGCACCGAGTGGGATTAGAGCTTCGTAGGAGTTTCCTTCACCCTGGTGGTATCATGGTCTGGCTTGGGGTGGAATCCACTAGTTGATTCATACAATTGGGTGATGAATTACTCTTTAGGTAATTTTTGTATATATTAAAATGTGTTCAAATTTACCTAAGTTAGGAATTATTAGATAACATGATAATACAATGAGATAATTTTTGTTAGGTTTAGACTCTTCATTATAAGTATATGGTATTTTGATGTCATTTTTTCCAACAATCAAAGTATTTTCAAGTTTTTTATCCTTATGTACATTCTTTTTTAACAAGGATCAAAGGACATATACTTATAATTTAAATGATGTATGCATTATGCAATGAGATATACCATTTATTCTTACAGTGGGCGGTAATGGGGGATGACAACGAATCAAGGAGCGTTTTTTGAACTCAGTTTTGGTGGCAGTTACTATATTGCACCAGGGTTGACCTCCTGTAACATGTGATCTCTAGTAATGGAGGCGAAGTATATAGGAAGTTATTTTTAGCTAAGTTTACCTCTCTCCAAAGTTAGGTCTCCTAGTATAGTATTTTACTTGGCTATTGTTTTTTGTATTTGTTGTTTCTTCTCCCTTTTTAGTTGAGTAGTCGCCAAGTAGAGTCATCTAGTTTAGTAGGAAGATGGGTGGGTGGTGTCTTTATTAAACAACTTAGCTCTTTTAATGTAAATTTATTACCCTTCTCGGTAATTGTATTTCCCTTCCCGGTACGAGGATTTTACATTAATGCCACTTCTGGAAATTTAAGGTGGAATACAGGTGGATAGGTTACATTTAACCTTCAAATGATCCTCATTTACTACCCTTACTTATCTTGGTCTTCGAGAAGATTGGGACCCTTGATTCTTGAGAGCATATACTAGTGGATCTCAAGTGGCTCCAAAATGGCCTTTAATTGGCTGGCTAACATTAATGTTGATGTTAGTGAGTTATTGGGCAAGGCAAATGAAGGAATATGGAAGTAGGTAGGTATTTTCAAAAAAATTGATACCCTGGGGGTGCATTCACACAGTACTCATTTTATATCTCGACCATATGCTACTCCTGCTCGTCCCCTTAGCGGAGGTTCTAGTGTTATGCTCTCGTTCTCAGCTTATCTACCTGGTTTGTCGAATTCCTTACAAGAGATGCATAAGCTCTGCTCGGGGAGCAATCCACGAGATGAAGATCGAGGTGGTGATATCTCTGGTTCTCATGGAAAGTTTTTTAATAAGGCACTAGCACCATGGAAGTGTCGCAAATAGTGGAACTCCAATAATGTGGTTAAGATGATGGTTTTAGGTTCAGACATTGGTCTGGAAGATACGTGCAGAATGGCATTATGCGGCTTGGTTAGGAGATTTTCCTACGGGAACCTGTGCAAGGAAAAACTTCCTATTTGGGTGGAATATGTATGGTCTCCCTTCTTAGGATAAACCCCATAAGTACTATATCTTTCTAAAGGCTAGTTTGGTTTCTTATGTAAATCGCCTGAAGATGTCGCGCTACTACTGGAGAACAAGTGGGTTAATGGAGGTAGTAGCCTCATGTTAAAGAGATGGCAGGTGGCCTTTGATCCAGTAACCGAGTATTTATCCTTAAGACATTTCTGGGTACTATTACCTAGGTTACCTTTACACCTATGGAACGAAGGGGCGCTGCAAGCCATCGGAAATTCACTCGATAAGTTCATTATGTAAGATAGAGCTTCACTCTCCGCGACAGCTAGGAAAGTTGGCAGAATCCTGGTTGAATTAGATATCCATCTCGGGCTACCAGAAACCATCGAGATTGAATGGAGGGGTCGACGCTTTCTTCAATGCCTAGACTACTTAGGAATTCCTTTTAGATGTAGCATTTGTCATAGAACTAGCACCTAAGGTGGGATTGTAAAGGTATTGGTGTTGGTGCTACTGAACTCGAAGGATCTGACCATTTATTTGGCTCTCCTGAATCCTCCCCGAAAACTCGATTCTATGGAAATGGTCCTATACACCTGGCATAGGATGAACCCAGTGATTCAGAGTCATTGGTTCCATTGACGGGTAAGTTAAAACCTTATTACCTGGCTCTCTTTTCTTCTCTTTCATTATGGGAATGTGACACACTAAATTCTTCTGATTCGCTAAAGCTTGTTATTTCAAAAGTTGATGTGTGACATATAGACGACAGGGGGGGGTTCTTCTCCTACTAGTATGAGCATTGAGTGTTAGGCGTTAAATACTAATTTACTGGTTGTTCCTCTGAGGGTTGATCCTCTTACTGTTCTTGATAGTCAGGTTGAGTTCAGTGTTAAACATACTCAATAGGGTCTTTCCTTGGATACTATAGAACCTTCTCTATCAAACCACTCTCATGGGTCCCTGTGTCCACAATTTGGAATATTCTCTTCTCCACCTAGATATCGGGAATCGGATGAGGAGGAGACCTCTCTCACTGTAGTCCTTGACTCATTGGTACCTTTTATCCGTGATCAAGATTCCACTGATCAACTTCTTATTTATCTTGGTAAATCTGTCATAAAGCCTACTGTTGATGTTGGGGAGGCTAGCTATTCACGCTCTATTGTTGAAGGGGTTGGGAAGGATTTTTCCTGGTCTAGGGGCTTGGGCTTAGAACACTTGTTGGTTAAAACTAGGAGTGCCTGGAAAAATTCCACAATTTTGTCTTCTTTAGAAACAAACACTAGCACAACCACTGAAGGTGGGGCACTTAGAGCATTGAAGGCCCCGGCATAGGCTAAATAATGATATTTCTTTATCTCAACCTAAGAGGGACTAGAGGCACCCTAAAATTGGCTTTTGTTCGCTATGTATTTGATAAAACACATCCTGACATTGTATTTTTTTAGGAAACTCTGGTCCATTCTGAAAAAGCTAGGAATTTCTTACACACTTTACGACCAACCTCGTTAAGTTGCATAGTCAATTCTCTTGGAACTTCTGGTGGATTGTTGGTTTCTTGGGATCCAAAATTTTTTGATCTAGTTTCGTTTCTTACCTGTGGTGGGATTTTATTGATAGGGATCTGTTTAGATAGAAAAAGGGAGATTTCACTTCTAAACGTCTATGGTCCTTGTGTGGAGTGAATTTTTTTTTGGGACCGGTTGGAAGACTCTAGCTTGCTTGCTCTAAAAAATTTAATTATAGCGGGGTATCTCAACTTAACTCTATCCTCGAGAGAGATATGGGGAGGCTCCACTTCACTATGGTATTTGGCTGGATACTTCAAATCTTTCTTTCAAAATAATAATCTCATTGACATTATTTCGGGGAAGGTTGTTCCCACTTGGTGAAACGGTCGTTCTGGAGCATATTTGATCGCAAAAAGGATGGGAAAAATTTTCATATCGAAAGATTTTCTTACTTCAGTTGGCATCTACAGGTCTTGGGTGGAATATCCATTCATTTTAGACCACGCTCCAGTCCTTCTCCAATTGGAATTGCCACCCCTTTATAAGGCCTATCCTTTCAAGCCAAATCCTCAATGGATTTTGGATCAGGGATTCATAGTGATGGTTCAAAATCTATGGAAAGATCCAAAATATCTCGATGAAGATGGTAAACATAAAATATTAGTTTGGAAAATTAAAGATCTAAAGGCTAGCATGAAACAAAGGCTAAAGGACTGTAAGATCAAGGAAAACTCTCATCTCAGAAATATGGAGAATGAGATAAATTCCCTGTTACAAAACTATCTGGATGGAACATGTTTACCAGAGGAGGAATATTTATTAAAAAATATGGAGCAAGAAAGGAACAAGTTACTCAATGAAAGTGAAGAACTATGGCATTAGCGCAACGCGCTATCTGGATTCACAGTGGTGACCGAAACACAAAATATTTCCATAATTTTTCAAATTTCAGGAGGAATTGCAAGTTTGTTTGGGAGATATTGGATGAAGCAGGGAATATGCATAATGGTCAGGAAAACATAAAAGAAGAGGCTGTAAAACATTTCAATTTTTTTTTCAAAGAACAAGATGCTCCTTCTACTAGCGATCAAGTTAGAGTGGCTACTATGTTCTCTAGACTGGTTATAGATGCAGAAGATGATGCCTTATATACTCCAATAAAAAAGGGGGAATTAAGATAAGTTTTATCCAAATTAAAAGTTGATAAGAGTCCAGGGCTTGATGGCTGGACTATCGAGTTTTTTATCCATTTATTTGATCTTGTTGGGGGGGATCTACTAGATATGGTAGAAGAATCAAGATTAAAAGGCAATATTTCGAGAGGCTTAAACTCGACTTTTATTACTTTAATTCCCAAAGTAAACAAACCTTTTAACTTTGGAGATTACAGACCCATCTCGCTTTGTAACCTCTGCTACAAAATTATTTCAAATATTATAGCAAATCGGATAAAACCGATTCTGTCTAGATCACTATCAAAGGAGCAGTTGGTATTTTTGCAAGGCAAACAGATTCAAGATGTCATTGGCACAATTCATGAATGTCTCCACAACATTAAAAAAAGGAAAAAACAACTTTAGTCTTAAAACTGGACTTACAAAAGGCCTATGACTGCATTAACTGGGATCTATTGAGGATTATTCTTCTTCAAATCGGTATGGGAATAAAGGTGACTAATTGGATAATGAGTTGTATGGTATCCACATCTTTCTTGATTTTGATAAACGAAGAGGCTACTGATTTATATAAAAGTGGAAGGGGATTAAGGCAAGGATGCCCATTACCCCCCCTACTTTTTATACTAGTTATGGAAGGATTAAGTCTGTTATTAAAGGAAAGTCAAAGGGTAGGGAAGATGACTGGTATTAAAGTTTCCAACTCCACATTTTATTTGTTGATGATGTGATTATTATGACAAATGTAACTATGCAGGAGTGGTGGGAGATTCATAAGGTTATAAAATCTTTTTGCTTGGCATCAGGATTACAGGTAAATGGAACAAATACTACTATTCTACAAGAAGGCATGATGAAGTAGGAATTTATTCCATTCAAATCCATGTTTCCTTATATCTTCTCTAATATAGCATCTGATTTCAAATACCTTGGTTATTTTCTCAAGACTGGGCCGCAACGAGTTGAAGACTAGGGATGGTTAGTAAAAAGAATGGAAAAAAAGATCGACAATTGGTGTAATAGATGGTTGTCTTTGGGAGGACATTTCACCTTATTAAATTCATTGCTAGAGAGCCAACCCGTCTACTGTATGTCACTGGTGACTATTCTTTGCTTTATCTTAAATACTCTGAGAAAAATGATGTTTAATTTTCTCTAGAGAAGGAACAGTGAATCAAATCAATTGCATCTATGCAAATGGGAACAAATTACTATACCAAAGAAATTTGGTGGCTAGGGTATACGTAATATATATGACTTTAATAAAGCATCGGACGTGAACTCACTCTAGAGAGTTTTAATGAGTTCTCACATTTGTCATAGAGTAATACTGTATAAGTATCTCCCTCAAACGATAGTTAAAAATTGGTTTAGATCCCATACGTTCCAACATAAGGCATCGTCAAGAATCTGGAGTGGTTTATTAAAATCTATTCACTTAATCACCCACTTCTTAAGTTGGAATCTAGGATCGAGCCAACTCATTGCTCTTGGGAAGGATAGGATTCTAGGGATGGGAGAAAAATATTTTCTCTCAATTAATCTTATGTCGGAACTAAATCATCAGAATATTTTTACACTTGCACATGCCAGGAGGATTTCTGACAGCCAACACTTATCCTCTTATTGGATTTGCAGCAGTGACTTGGGTTTCTCTGAAGCTATTGCTCCAGAATGGGACCAATATAGATGGGCACTTATTGACTCCAGATCTTTCTTACAAGATATTGAAGATGACTTGATGTGGATAGATGGTGATAACTCCAGATATCCTACAGTAAAAAACATATATTGGGCCATAATTTCAACAAAGAACCCGAGTAAAGTGGGGATTTGGAGACTGTCTATTTGGAAATGGAACATTCAACTGAATATCAAACTATTTATTTTGTTGGCAGCGGAAGGAAAAATCCTTACTTGGGATACTCTTCAAACAAGAGGTTGGGAAGGTCCAGGGTGCTTCTACCTTTGTAAACAAGATTCTGAAAATATATATCATTTTTTTCTGCAATGTCCCTTTACCAAATCGGTTTGGGAGAAAGTGATCATTGATCATAACTTAAAAAATAGTTGGAAAGGTAACACTTTGTCTGATTTCTTTAAGAATTGGTTCGAGGATAAGACAATTCATACTTCGATAGCTGCACATATTTGTTGGTTCATGTGGTTAGAGAGGAACAAAGCTATTTTTGAGGAAACTATTCCATCTCTCCAGGCAGTGACTTATAAGACTTTGGCTCATCAAAAAAGAGTCTTCGCTCCTCTAAAGGATAGACCCCCGAGAGATATTTTGATTCTACGGCTAGGTAATACAACATTAGCATGGTTCGATGGGGCAGCACAACTTGATGGAAATTCGTGTGGAGTTGGAGGGGTAATAAAAACACCAGATTTAACAGTCATAAGATGGATATATAATTGTGGCAGAGGCACAAACACAAGAGAAGAACTTATGGGTGCTTGGGCCACTCTCATGTTGGCAGATCATATGTTGCTACATCGTCTTCAGGTCATGGGTGATTCCAGAGTTGTAATTGATTGACTTTCAAACAAAGGAAGGCTCCAGGTATGTGCAATTGAGGGATGAAAATACAGAATCAAAGACTTAATTAAGTTGTTCCAGTCTGTCAGTTTTGAGCATATTTTCAGGAATTACAATAAGGAAGCAGATCATCTTTCCAAACAAGCACTAGATGAACCAAAAGGAAGAATTTCTTATTATCACTGGTCTAATGGTGCTGAAGGACCCAAGAGACATCTTAGAATCCACTAGATTTTCATATAATGGGGCTTTTTCTTTATATTTTTGTGCAAGCTTATGCAAGTTTGTTTTTTCTGATATAGTCATTTTGACTTTTTGTAAAAAGACCAGGGTGATCTCTATGTTATGATCTCCATCTCTTAATATTAGGAATTTTAGTCCTTGTTCTTTTTTGGATCTATATGGCATGGATCTATCTGACTGTGTACTCTATATCGATCCTAGATATGGTTTGCAAGATGTAAACAAATTATATTTCTAATATAATTGAGCAAATTTTCTATTGGAAAAAAAAAGGACATATACCTATACTTACAAGATGGAAAGAATGTGAACCAATATATCTGGAGAATGTAGAAGATCAAAATAACATAACTCAAAACTCTACAATTCCAAATATGGAGAACATTATTTGCCCACAAACGATGAATGATGACAAAGAAGACGACACAAATCCCTTCCAAAGGGTAGTTACAAATGAATACCCATAAAAAGGGATGAAGAAAAGAAATGAATATGAAAATTATATTTTCGATAAGGAATTGACACAACTTTCGAATATTAGTCCAAACCCTCTGATTTTTTTATTTTCCTTTAGTCACTACGAAACCTTCTTCAAGGGTGTGGCAAGAGGCTAAAAAGAAGAAAGGAAAAAAATTAGGATCCACAACTATTTTTCATCAAGACAACAATGAAATGTTCATTAATTTGGATTTTTTTTTTAACCATGGGAAATGAGTCACTCATTAGAGTGACTTGGGATAGGCCCATGATCAAATTG
>JASDQU010105503.1:105317-129596 GCA_032191745.1 Picea mariana | reverse complement strand
AAGCTTGTTTTCGCTGCATTTTATAGTTTCAGCTTATTTCATTATTGAATAGAAAACCAATATTATTGTATCTCTGTTATTTTGTGTTAAGAATATGTTAATAATCTGTATTCATTTTGTTCATCTCATAAAATCCAGATCACTATCTCTCTGTAATATCCTCCTTGCTCAGGTGATATGGAAGCAGTCTTTGCTAAGGTACTGCTTACGTCTTGGGCTTCTTCATTTTTTTTTGTCTTGCTGGGTCCAGGTGTATCATGTGTTGCTTATGGACTTTCAATGTCGGACATCTCCACGGGATCTACTGGAATGAGGAGGTCCATCGACCAGTCTTTAGTAATCTCTTCTAAGTCCTCCTCTGTCAGCTTGTAGTAAAATTGAAGTTGTTGCTTGTGCTCATCAGCGCATGCTGTTCTATAAATGAAATGGCAGTCCGCACTGAATTTCATTAAAGGTAGAAACCTGTGGAGAGTATTTGGTGTGATGCGAGGCTTGGACTAGATGGTTGTCTTCAGCTGGTTGTAATATGTGTGGAATATGGCATTTGACTGCCATTGCTTGTTCATGTCACTGGAATACAACATTGTACTGAAATTCGCAGCCAGAGGTTCAAAGGGCTCGATGTCTGGGAAGGTCGCACATTTCAACATCTCCCATGCAATGAAAGTGATTAGGATTAGAAGCCAGCTAAAATGGAACTCATATCCTTGATCTTGCACTTCCATGCGGTCCAGTTCCAACTGGTTCACGAGATACTTCACCCAATTCATTTGTAGGCCCTCCGCGCACTTCCCTCCGAGGTCAACTATAAAACCAGTCACTTGGCTGGGTCGGTTCTTGTGAACTAAATTTCCTGCGATCAATTGACAGGCTAGGTGCACTGCGTCGCTCTGGATAGAGGCTACCTTGTAGCCTCACATTCCCTTCTCTACATCTCCATAAGTGTCCTTGATCCTTTGTGCGAGAGCGCGGTCCATGGCTTTTCCAGGGTAGAAATCATGTGGGTTAGGGCATTGCATACTCATCTCTGTAATCCAATTGATCAATGTCGGATCCACTGTGATATGGCAGCTTAACCACAAGTATCTTCCATGGTAACAAGACAGGAGCATCTTGACGCATGCATTCACTTCTTGGTGGCTTAGGAAGTGAGGAATCCTTATGACATTGAGCAGTGTGGACTGCACAAGGTTCATAGTCAATGACTGGGGAACTATTTTTGAATTATTTCCCTTTGTTCTGGTCAAGTACTTATGTGGGGCGAGCATGTTGTAGACCTTCCTCTCACCGAGGTTGAAGTCGCTAAACTTCAACCCTGCAATCTTTTCTTGGTATGTGCGGACTACGTGTATCCCCTTTTGGAGGTACGCAGTGACCAAAGCATACTCAAATTCTTTTGGCACACTGTCTCGATTGATTGCGTCGCTCAGAGGTGGTAGATAGGTGGGCTAAATGATCGGAATCAACTTAGCATTTGCGAGATCATCTTTATGCTTGGTTCGCTTCTCATCGGATGGTCGGGATGGTCTGGCTCAAGCAGTTGATGGAGAGGTTGGCAGTCCTCTCATGGATGATGCTTGTACACCTCTAGATAATCCTCTCTCTGACATGACTCTTTCAGTCATCAGGTCAATCAAAACTTCTTTAGCAGCTTTCTCTATAGCACTCAATTCTTCCGACATATGCACTCGAGGTTAACAATCGTGGGTTTGGGGAAAAACTTAGACACAGTATTAAGATAGAGAGCAAGATTGCGATGATCATTGTATAAACTCGACTTGATCTGTGGGCTCGAATTCTCAATTGTCAAAAGTGTTCTCGGTGCGTGGCGCAGCGAGATAAATAGGGAAATTGACAACGGTTCACTTGCAACGGGTATGAGCCTCTATTAACTCTTATTCGGTCCATTATGGCGCAGTCCAACGGTCTGATGACGAACCATAATTGCATTTCTGCCCATTTGGAACATCGATTGAATGGTTATAATGTCCCCTACGGCTATATTTCTTTGTCATGGCAAAGTGCCATGTGTCACTGTTCTGATATCCCGACGAAGCTCCAATTCTACAATTTTTTTGTCTGAGAAGTTCCCTCTAGAACCTTTTGCAACTTTTCGATCCTAGCTCTCTTCTTACTTAACTTTCTAGCCTTTTTTCCAGTGAGCTTCATCTCGGTAGTTATTTTTCCATTCTGATTCTTATCTTCTTTTAACATAGTTACTTCGCGATGTTGAGATTCTTCCCTAGGGTTCTTGGATAATAATCCTTCTTTGTCTAGGGTAGGTACTCCGGTCTTCTGTGGGTTTTCTAATGTTCTTGCAGCTTTGACATCTGGGTTTCTAGCGTTGCATAGCTTTGATCTATTCTCTTGTTCTGCAATCAAGTGTGCGATCCTTCTGGTCATGAAATATTTTAACTCTTGTTTCTTCTGTTCCAAAACTTCTTTTTCTTCTTTTCATTTGGCTTGATCCCTATCAATCCAAGGTTTTCCTAGTAACATGGTAAACAGGGCGTTGTCTTCAACAAATTTAATAATCTCAAAATCTTCTTCTATCGAAGTTCCATTAGCGTTCATAGGTATCCGAGCGAGCTTTCCACATAGGTTTTTCATCTTTCCTCTGAATAGTCCTATTCCTCCTAGTGAAGGGATCATAGTAGGCTTCCCTATGGCTTCCCAAGTTCTTTCTGTCATGATATTCACTTGTGTTTCTTCATCCAGAATACAGTCAATGTCGAAGTCTCCTATTCTTACTTCAATGCATTCTTTTTCCTTGAAGATATCTGATAGTCTGACATGTCGATGATCATTCGGGGTTTTGTTTATTTGCAGTCATACTTTCTCTGATTCTTTCTGGGGTTCTGCCATTTCTGGATCTGCCTTAGGGTTTTCTTTATTCAGATTCATTTCTTCCATCTTAGCAATCATTCTAGGGCAATCCAACACTTCATGGTCCATAGCTTTACAACAAACACAACTAGGTCTTTTCCCAGGGCATTCCTTAGCAAGATGTCCTGGTCTTCTGCAACTATAACAGAGGGTTAATCCTCTCTTTCTTTTAGATGATCCCCATCCTGCATCCATTTGTTAGTCCAAACATTATTTATATGCATAGGTATAACATATCTTCCACTATTCTTATCAGATCTACTCATATCAAGCCTTCTTTCATCTATTAATACCCTATTTTTCATGCTAGGATAGAACCTATCAATCATACCTAGATCCATACTTTAGAAACAAAAATTTCCATTTATCTTACTTCTACAGAGCACAAAGCTTCCAGATCTAAAAATTTTAACTATTCTTACCTTTTATCAGAGCACAGAGCTTGCAGATCTTACCTCTTTTAATCATAAATTCTCACCTTTGCCTTTCTTAGAGCACAAAGCTTTCAGATCTCGCTTCTTTCCTTCAAATCTGACCTCCTTTTTTTAGATCGAGATTCTTTCTTTAGCACAGAGATTTATAAATCGAGTAGGATATTGCGCACTAGGGCACAGATCTATGCACAGAGGTTTCACAATCTCAGGTCGAATCTTTGCACAAAGCTTCTTCTTTCTCAGTTCCCAACAATCATAGCTTCAGGTCCTGGCAACGGAACCATTTGTTGGCATAGGGGCAGACCCAGGGTTCAACACTACAATATCACACCAACAAATCCCTAACTAATGGCCCTTTCAGAAACACCTGTGAAGCAGATGAAGTCTCACTCGAGGTAGAGGCAGGGGTGGTTGCAAGACTCGAGTGTCTGCAACCTTAGGTTGGACACAGATCTGTGATTGTACTACTTAATAAAGCACTTAGCACCGTCAGTTCCTCAATATGCAATCAATACCCACTTCACTGATAAAACAGAGCTTCGCAGCATTCACACTAATCTAATGAATTTAAGCACTTAGCATAGATAAATAGATCAGATCGAGTATATCAAGCACTAAGCATGGCTATATAGATCATATCTAACATTCTCACATATAATAAGCACAAAGTGTAAGTATATCTATCTAAATACATCAAAGCACTTAGCAAATAACATGTGAACACATCAAGACAAAGAAAAAATCATCATAACACAATGTTTATGTGGTTCACCCCCACCCTGGGATACGTCCACCAACTCTTCTTCTTTATTGTCTTCAGTCAATCGGTTACAAGAACAGAGCCTCAAACCCTTACTCCGCACAGGATAGAAGATCTGCGCAGCTCGCTAGATCCTTCTTCCTTACATTATATCACTAAGCCTTCCACCATCCACTACAAGGACCTGCACTTAGCTCTGCAAGTCTCTTACAGTCATGCACAAATCACTTACAGACTCTACCTACACTTAGCATACATTCACATCACATAGATGCACCACTACCACTATCTAGCCTAAGAATCTATTTATATATAAAAAATAGGCCTAAACATGGGTAAAACCATGGGTCGGTGTCCCATTCCCGTTACATATTCCCACATCCCAAAAAGGACCGAAAAAGGGGCCGAGATCCCGTGATCTCCGCTTCGTCTTGCGCTCCTTCTTCAACAGGTTGTCGAAGTCCTAAAATAGGTCAACATGACCAAGAATGTCCCAAAACTTGGTCAAGGGCCAACAAGGACAGGTGTCAGCAAAGAATAGATGCATCAGTTGCACTGGAAGTTATAGGAAAAATTGTTTTCACATGCAAGGAGAGTGAAAGTGTTTGTGATTGCAGCAGGAAGAAAAATGGAATAGATGAAACAAGGATAGATATGTTGTCCTTGATGTCATAGAGAGTTATTTTGAGTTTGATTCAAGGGAATATTGTGGAAATTCTTATGGCAACAATGGGATTGGTTGTGGCAGAAGCTGAGATTGGCTAATTGTGCACAAATAAGGTAAAAAGGTAAATTTTGTAAGGTGTGTTGAATAAAAATAGACTTGATCATATTGTAATGTGAGTCACACTTTGTATCTATAGTAAGTTTATCATGTCATGTTTTTTATTCTATGAAGTGGTCCTTGAGAAGTTTGAGTTTGTACCTAGCATCTCCATGAGTGGAGTATGTAATGTATGTACCTATATTTATGTACGTAACATGTAAAGTGAATATTGGTGTAAGACCTCAATAGGAATGCTTACCCCTTTTCCATGTGTCCTTGATGACTTGGATAACTTGTCTATGATAGTGCAGTAGCCTCTACAATGGATTTCTTTAACATCGGGGGTGGGCCATGTTATTGGTTTTAGACTCTGGGAGGTGGAATTATGCATTTAGGGGAAGTTCATCAATAGGTTGAATGAACCATGTACATGAAGGATATTCCTATTAGACCAGGATATCCATGGTTTTTTCTTTATATGGACATTGACAGTTTGGTGATGTTTGTATGATCGAGGTACAAGATGAAAGTGCCAGGATGGACTAGAGATAGACTGACTTTGTTGATTAGGAGGTTCTTCAATTCATAGTAGAGTGTCATGTGTTGCATAAAAGAAAAGGTGTTAATGAAGCTTCAGTAGACAAAGATTAAGGAAAATATTATTTAATGGGGTGTGTTGGAATATGTAACTCCTACTTTTCTTAATAATGTGTGAGGAGAATATATTTTCTAATGTATTTAGTTATTGAAAGGTAGAGTCAATCTCTACATGAGTAGTTTGAGTCTATCATTTAGGAGGTTGTTAGTTAGTTGGATTTGAGAGATTTGGTTCAACTAAGTTTTCTCCTAGTTTGGTGTGTGGTTGAGATATTCTCTCAACCTCTCCTTATATAGTGGGAATAAGTTTTAAAAACAACATGTGAACTCTATATAATGGAGTCACAACATATGGTAAATATTCAGTAATTCAATAGAGTTTTGTGTGTGTGCATTGATGTCTACTCTCCAATATTTTTTTTATGTATGGAGTGTGTGTGTGTGTGTGTGTGTGTGAAATAATTGGGGAATACAAGAAGAAGCCATCATGCAGAATATCAATAATATTACAAATATTATCACTTCTAAATTTAAGGAGAATGTGTGGTGTGATAAAGAATTAGTGGATAAAAGGAAATTAAGATACCACAAGGAGGTGATCAACCCTAATTTAGAAGATCAAAATTACCTCTCAGTTTTGAGAAGTGAAAAGAAGAAAATCAGCATTGTTAAAATAAGAACAAACTCTCATGAGCTACATAGTGAAATTGGGGGTTGGACAACTCCCAAAACACTGTGGGATGAGAGAATCTGATGTAGGAGCATAAACCCACCACTAATCAAAATCGAAATGTCAAGCTTCGAGAAGGTAAATTTGTTGAGGAGGACGTGATTCCTCGTGAACACGTGTCCAGGAAAGAGGAAATTAGATTGTAATTTGTTGTTTTGAGAAATTAGTTAGAAATATTAGGGATAGATTGAAGATATATTGGATCCAAAATGATCCAAGTAAATTGTATTGTTTCCTTATTTATGTAATCTTGCGGGCATAGAGGCAAGGCATGGCTAGGGCCAGTGAGCGCCCGAACTATGTAGTCAGGATGGATTTATTCGAGCTCGAACCCAATAAAAATTATGGTTCTAATTCAGTTTCTTGTGTTTGATTTTTAGTTTCCATGTTAATTGTTTTAATGCCCAATTTGAACTTTGTGTGATGAGAATGAGATTGAGCAACGAAGAGACAAAGTTCCTATGAACTTCGTTGCGATTTGAATCTATGTGGGAAGATATTATCATAAGTTTATGTATTTGATATTCAGATTCTGAGTTTTATTCTAAGGGTCGAATGGATTTTGTATTCTTTGTTGAAAGTTCCATTCAAATACCATTAGATATTTGTGTTTGGATGTATTAATAAATGATGTGGTTTATGAGTTCAAAGAGTTGTGAATAATGTTGACTTCCTTAATAATTCTTGGTAGAAAACTCATTGAGAGATATTTCCTCTAATTTTTATTGGCTAGAGGGTGATAATATGATGAATTGGAATAACGCTCTAGTGACATAGTCTTATGCAGTTAACTCTTGGGTGTATTTTTTTTGTTTACATTTAATTGTTGCTTGTAATTGTGCTCAGGGAGAAAGTGTAGGCCCATAACCCGCATGTCTGAGGATTGAAACTCACAGGTAAATCAATCTTCACCAGGTAGAAGATTTGGTCTTTGTCAAGTGATATCAGAGCAGGGAAAGATTTATATGCATGTGAGTGGGTAGATGCAGAAGTTGAAGAGGAGCAAGGAGTGCTCAAAATGTTCCATAGGAGAGAACCTATAATACCAAAAGGTCAAGCTCAAAAGAAATCTTGATGAGGTATTGGGTAGTAGGTACAGAGGATTTCTACAGAAGAAAGGCTTGGTTGCAACTCACTATTGAGCATTGTGGAGAAGATCGAGAATACATGAAAGAAGAGAAAGAAGACTAGAGGTTGAAGATGAACATGGTACAACAACAATAATGGAGACACATGATCAGTAGATCATGAATAATTGTACCTTGGGAGTCTGATGCAGAAGCATAAACCCACCCCTGATCAAAATTGAAATTTCAAGATTCGAGAAGGCAAAGTCATTGAGGAGGACGTGATTCCTCATGAACACGTGTCCAGGAGAGAGGGAATTAGATTGTAACTTGTTGTTTTGATAAATTAGTTATAAATATTAGGGATAGACTGAAGATATGTCGGATCCAAAATGATCCAAGTAAACTATATCGTTTCCTTATTTATGTAAGCTTGCGGACATAGAAGCAAGACGCGGCTAAGGCCAACGAGCACCCAAATTGTCTAGTCAGGCTGGATTCATTACAGCTCGAATCCAATAAAATTCATGATTGTAATTTTGTTTCCTCTACGTGATTTTTAGTTTCCATGTTAATTGTTTTAATGCTCAATTTGAACTTCGTGTGATGAGAACAAATCGAGCAACAAAGAGACGAAGTTCCTATGAACTTTGTCATGATTTGAAGTTGTGTGTGAAGATATTATCATAAGTTTCTATATTTGATATTCAGATTCTGAGTGTTATTCCGAGGGTCTGATGGATTTTGTACTCTCTATTGAAAGATCCATTAAAATACCATTAGATATTTTTTTTTGGATGTATTAATAAATGATGGGGATATTGAGTTCAAAGCATGGTGAATAACGTTGAGTTCCTTAATAATTCTTGGCAGAAAAATTGTTGAGAGATACTTCCTTTAATTTGTATTGGCTAGAGGGTGATAATATGACGAATTGGAATAACGCTCTGGTGACATAGTCTTATGTAGTTAACTCTCAGGAGTATTTGTTTTTTTTATGTTTAATTATTGCTTGTAATTGTGCTCAAGGAGAAAGTGTGGTCCCATAACCCATAGGTCTAAGGATCGAAACTCACTGGTAAATCGATATTCACCAGGTAGCATATTTGTTCTTCATCATAATCTCTCACATTTTTTACACTAAGCAGGTAGAAGATGAAAAACACTTCCTCTTGGATTTCTTTGCCTATATTAGATCCCAATTTAAAAATATTTACCACATTACATACCTTCCTAACCTCTTAAGTCATCGAAACTATGGTGATGTTGTAACGCTTCTCTCCATGTTTATTGAGCATATACATACAATTTTAAATAAATTGAAGTAATTTATTATCTTCTTAAGGTTTGATAGACCAATTGGTATCAATGGATGTTAATCATCATCTCATCATCAAAGTGAAGCTATGCACATTTACTCAATATTTTCTAAAATCAATTTTGATGAACTGAGTGTAATATTCCAGATATAAAATTATGCATAACAAAAATAAATAGCTAGAAATGGCATATGAACAACAATATAACCAGAACAACACCACAATAATACCAAAATGATGCCAAAATAATACTAGAAAGAACACTTTGATTATTGAGAGAAATGTTCACTTGCATCTTCGAGGGGGAAACCTCCAGTAGAGAAGAGCTCTATTACAATAATATCCAAGACAAAAGTTCTCATACCCTCGACTCTTATTTATACTAAATATGTCTATCAAAAGAACCATCTAGAGGAAGATCATTGTAGAAGTGAAAGCTTCTATTAGGTCTTCTTACATTGGACTTATTCTTCCTTATTCATAGGCCTTATTAATATTGGCCTTTATTACATGGAAATATATTATTCTACCTACGTGAGGGGTTAGGTCCCTAACATGTCCTCCCCCTTAAAAACAGCTTGATCCTAAAGGCTTGAGATGGGGAAATTGTTACAGAATGGTAGTCAGCTCCCAAGTGGCATCTGCTGGAGTTATATCTTTCCACTGGACTAACACTTCCTTGATGGTTTTTTGACGTAGTCGATGCTCACACTGGTCCAAAACTACTTGTGGATGTAGCCATATGGAGCATTCTTCGTCCAATTGGGGAAGGTTGGTTTGAGTTTGGCACTTAGATCTAATCACCTTCTTTAAGAAGGAAACATGAAAAATGGGATGGAGCTTAGAATGATTGAGCAAAGCTAACTGATATGCCACATGTCCCACACACTTGAGAACGGTATAAGGACCATAAAATTTGGGCGCTAGTTTCTGACAATGGTCAGCCTTGAGGGAATTTTTCTTGTAAGGTTGCAGTCGAAGAAACACTTGATCCCCTTCTCCAAATTGACGTTCAGAACGACCTTGATCTGCTTGTTGCTTCATGCAATTCTGGACCATGACCAAATTCTCTTTGAGGGTATGGAGAATAGCCTCTCAAACTGTAAGTGTTTGGTCAATCACTTGGACCTTCGAGACACCTGAAAAATATGAGAGAACTGAAGGTGGATTTTGTCCATATACCGCTTCAAAAGGATTCATGCATGTAGTTGTATGGTATGAAGTGTTGTACCACCATTCAGGTAGTGGTAACCATTGATCCCACTGATTCTGCCTTTCTGATGCAAAACACCTCAAATATGTTTCCAAACATTTGTTGATAACTTCAGTTTAACCATCAGTTTGGGGATGATAAGTTATGTTGAGATGCAATTGCGTGCCTTGTAACTTGAACAGTTCTTGCCAAAAATTGTGAAAGTTGGGTCGCAATCAGAAACAATAGAATGCGGCATGCGATGAAGCTTGAAGACCTGATCCATGAAAAGTTGAGCCATGATGGATGTTGTAAATGGGTGTTGAAGAGCATATAAATGAGCATACTTGGAAAGACAATCAACTACCACCATGATGAATGATTTATTTCTCGATTTAGGTAAGCCTACAATAAAATCCATAGAGATATCACGCCAAATAGCAGGTGGAATCGAAAGCGGTTCTAGTGTGCCAGGAGATTTGATTGTTTTTCCCTGGTTGTGTTGACACACATCACATTCAACCACAAAATTACGAACGTCTTGTTTCATACCCTCCCAGAAAAAGGAATGTTTGACCTGGTCATATATTTTGGTAAACCCGAAGTGCCCAACTGTGGGTGTAGCATGAAGCTCAGAAAGTACCGTGGATTTAAGTTTTGATTGTTTAATTAAATACAAACGACCTTTGTATCGAATATCATCATTGAGCCAAGAGTACCCTAGGGGAACTGGAGAATTGGACTGTAATTGTTGTATCAGATGCGAACTTTTGGGATCATGTAGCCACTCTTGGCGAACCGCTTGGAGCCAATCTAGTACAATGAAAGAGACAGAAAAAAGGGACCCTTCATCTTCATATTTTCTGGAAAGTGCATCAACAACCACATTGTCTTTGCCTTTCTTTTAAATGATCTCATAATCATATCCAAAGAGCTTAGTCACCCATTTTTGTTGCTCGGGGGAGGAAAGGCGTTGTTCCAGAAAATACTTGAGGCTTTGATGATTTGTCTTAACTTGGAAGCATTTCCCCAATAGATAAGGGCGCTAAAGATCAATGGCATGCAGAATAGGCAACATTTCCTTTTCATAGATATATTTGCCCAAATTTCTCTCGGACAGTTATTTGCTGGTAAAGACCAAAGGCCGACCCTCTTGCATAAGGACAGCACCAATTTCTTTCCCGGAAGCATCACATTATAGGAAAAAGGTCTTTGTGAAATCAGGAAGGGTTGGGATTTGAGTGGTGCATATGGCCATCTTCAAGGTTTGAAAATCCTGAGCATCTGTTGGAGTCCAAGTGAAAGAATTATTTTAAAGGAGTGCAGTGAGAGGTGTCGCAATCTTTCCATAATTCTTAACAAACTTGTGATAATAACCTGTTAAACCCATAAATCCCCGCAAGATTTTGAGAGTCTTTGGGTGAGGCCAATCTTGCATAGCTTCAATCTTTTAAGAATCCACCCTGATGTCGGCCTTGCCAACAAGATGACCCAAGTAATCGACTTCCGAGGTGCCAAAAGCACATTTAGATTGTTTGAGGAAAAGTTGGTGCTAAGAGAGTAGATGGAGAACTCGATTCACATGAGCAAGATGGGTTGTCCAGGTTTTGTTGTAGATGAGGATATCATAAAAAAAAACTAAGACAAAATGACAAATAAAAGGACAGAAGACATGATTCATGAGGCTCTGGAAAGTGGAGGGAGCATTACACAAGCCAAAGGGCATGACCAAAACCTCATAGTGGCCCTCATGAGTTATAAATTCAGTCTTAGGAATGTGTGCCTCTTTCATACGAATCTAGTGGTAGCCATAATGAAGATCAATTTTAGTAAAGAACTGGGCACCACTTAATTCATACAAGAGGTCATCAATGACAGGAATAAGAAATTTCTCTTTAATGGTGAGTTTGTTGAAAGCACAGAAGTCAGGAAACGTGCACCAAAAACCTTCTTTTTAAGGACCATGATCACAGGAGAAGTGTATGGGCTCATACTAGGGCGTATAACACTTGTGTTGAGCAGTTCTTGAACCATTTTCTCAATTTCATTTTTTTGGGAAAAGGGGTGACGATAGGGACGGATATTGGGAGGAAGGCTTCCTGAAACAAGGGGAATGGAATGATCATGAACACCATGGGAAGGAGTCCCTGGGGAGTGGAAAAAAACACTTGATGTTTAGAGAGGATGGATTGGAGGTCCTACAGCACAGAGGGTGACTCAGTTGCTTGTATGGCATAGAGTTGGGAAATAATGCCAAAATGACCTTTTTTTAGCATCTTTTCCATGCGATGGGAACTAATGATCTCTAGGGAACTGGTGGTGATGCCTTAGAACTTATATTGTTGGCCCTCCTGGTCGAATTGCATGGTTAATTCCTTAAAATCCATGAGAATGGGACCCAAAGTCCTTAGCCATTTTTCACCAAACACAATGTCACAACCGCTCATGTCGATAGCAAACATATGAGATTTCAGGTGGTATTCACCAATTTGGAGACGCACATTTTCACAACGCCCTCCACATTTCATGGACCCACCATTGGCAATCATGATTTGGAAATTATTGACTGCACGGATATAGCAATTAGTTTATTGGGCAATGCGGTGATGAATAAATTATGGGTGCTTCCACTATCAACAAGAATGATGACCTTCCTATGCTTGATGTAACCAATTAGCTTGAGGGTTTGGGGAGCAGAGAATCCAGTGAGAGCATTTAGGGAAATGACTAGTTCTACTTCGGGAGGGTCTGAGGGAGGGGTTATGTTAGTGGGTTCATATGACACAGACACAAGGGGAGCCTCGACATCCTCTTCCGAAACATCCTCCGAGATGGCCAAAAAAAGATTTTGTTCCTTACACTTGTGTCCAGGAAAATATTTGTCATCACAATTATAACAAAGGCCTTTGAGTTGGCATTTAGCCATTTCGGCCTTGGTCAATTTCTGGATCTTTAGTGGAGTAGAAAGAGGATTGGGAGTTATTGGTTTAGAGCGAGGTATAAAGGAGGGTTTTCTATTTTTAGAAGAGACAACCTATTGTGCTTCCTTAGCTCTTTTAGTAGCGTCCACCCAACTCTGAGGCCGAGCCATGAGGACATGAGCATGAATCTCATCTTTGAGGCCACTAATAAAACATTCTCAGAAAAAAGCATCAGACATGCCCTGTGTACGAAAAGCCAGACTCTCAAAAGCAGTTATAAAGTCTTCCACGGAGCTAGATTGTTTCAGCTTTGTCAAATGGCCTAAATGGTTGGTGTCAGTGTCAAATCATTCATAAATCTTTACCACAAAGTGTGTCCAAGCCACATACCCTTGGCAGGCATTTTTTCTCCATTTCCACCATTGCCAACATTCTTGATCTAGATGGAGAAAACCATATCAGAGTTTGGCCAACTCATCAGTAATGTCATACAAAGAGAAATAATGTTTCATTTGAGTTACCCAGCCAGTGGGATCCGATCCATCAAATTTGGTCACATCCATACACGGAAGGCATAGGTCACACTGAAAGTGATGGGGCTGAAAATTTTGGGAATGAGAGGAAGTTCACCTTCGGTATGCAAAGGTGGGTCAGATAAGGGAAGATCTGTAGGGATATGCATCTTGGCACAGATCATCGTGGTGACAGATTCAAGTTGGGTAATAATGTCTTGTTTTAGCTCTTGTTTGAGTTCCATGATTAAGGTGGCGATGGAGGAATGCATCTTTTGATTGATGGTGGCAATATTGGCACTGAGTTGTCGCACTTATTGTTGGGTTTTTGTGAAATTAGAGTGCAAGGTAGTTGTTATCACTAAAATTTCATCCGCAAATGGTTACAAGAATTCATCATTGCCAAACAGTAATGAGGTCACCCATGGACCAAAATTACCACAAAAGCATTTCCAAAGGGTCAAAAACTATACAACCAGTGACAAAATTAAAGTGCACTATGACTACACAGGGCGCATGCGCACATGCACGAAACAGAAACGCGGGAAAAGCGCACATGCACCCGATGCACGACTGTGGTCACAAAAATCCACGCACATGTGAGAATGACGCATTTATGAGAGTGGTCAGCCTCCCACCCACTTCTAGTTCAGCTTCCAAGTTGATTTGACACTCAAATCTGGACTAGATCCAACTGGGTGGTTGGTCAAAGACCTAAAAATGCCCTAATTAACCTCTTTACACACTACAAGCTAGTTGCACAATACCTCAAAGAGGTGTTATAAAAAGGCCATGGGTGCACTTCATTTTTCAAGGAATTTC
Source organism: Picea mariana (assembly GCA_032191745.1). Lineage (NCBI taxonomy): Eukaryota > Viridiplantae > Streptophyta > Pinopsida > Pinales > Pinaceae > Picea > Picea mariana. The sequence goes on along the minus strand of JASDQU010105503.1, from coordinate 115,590 downwards.
AATAGCAAAGTTATGATGCCACTATTCTCTTGAGGAATCCTCTATTCTCATCAAGAGTATACTAGCATCATTGCATTGGGAAATCCATCTCACCTGTTGAGTGGATTAGCAAGGAATTCTTTCACCATTTTCAATTTCAAAGTTGTAAGAAGAGCTTATTTATGGGGATCCAAGAGCTCTCCCTAGGAGGAAGAAGGGACTCATAGTCATCTTTCTTCTTGGTGTTTTCTTTCACTGATATCAACCTTACCATTGGTGACATGGGTCTTATTGTTTCTTTTGTCCTTATGTCCCTATGTTCATTAGTTTAGTTGTTATTTTATTTCTTAGTTTAATTCTTAGTTGTTCTTTTATATTTCTTTCTCTAACCCTTTTCCTTACAGCTGTCCTTCTTAGCAAACCCAACTAAGCTTGCAAGCACCTCTATTTTTCTCACTAAGGTGACGAAAGAGGCGCAACAGTAGTGAAGCAACCTTCCAATTCTTGGCTACAAGTATGGGCCATGATGACGAGGGAACATGAAAAGGGGCGGGTTGGACAACACAGAAAATGGGTTATGGGTGAAGTGTATCACAACGATCAGGGCGACAAGTGGAATCCAATGGGGTAAAGCCCAAATAAGGGTGTTGGAAGGGGGTCGAATCCACAAGAAAAAAAAATTGTTGAAAAATGATAGGTATGATTGCGATAAGGGAAAAGAGAGAAATCCAACGGAATTAGTCTCAAATAATGGTGCCAATAGGATCCAAACTTTTTTTCTAACTCTTGCGGAGTTATACTCTGATCTAAAGAATACTGCAGTGATGAAATGCCCCAATGCTTAACAGGAAGAAATGTGTAGTAATTTCGCAACTCGAATGCAGGAGACACAGTTGCGCCGCAATAGATATTTTTTGTTCTATTTTTGTTTCCGTCCCAAGGGTTAGGTATTCAAGGGTTCCACAGACAACGGTTTTCCATGTGTTATAGCTCTCTGATATACGTGTGGGGTCCAACAGTAGTACTCGACCCAATATCTCAGGGCACCAACTAAGGAGGCTAGATCGTACCCTTAGTCGTCCTATCTGACTACCCAGGTACTAGAGAGTATCTTCCTGAGTGATTTTCTCGGTGGCACTATAGCAGTCAAGCGGCCAATCAATTTATCTATGGAGGGCTTCAAGAGATCTAGGTCGATTTGTATACAAGTATTTTCTATTGCACTACCACTCGAAGGGGTACCAACATGGGTTACAAGGGTGGCCAACAAATGTGCGCTTAAGTACCACTTGTATTTATTGCATGTATGAATCCCTTACTGCGAGTTTATGCGCGTAATGACATATCTATGTAGCTTAAAGACATCGGAATACGTCTCTACCTTGAAAAAAAATTAACCCACAATTTTTTGTCGAGGAAGGTGCTTTGATACCTCTTGTAATATTCCAGATATAAAAAGTATGCATAACAAAAATAAATAGCTAGAAATAGAATATGAACAACAATGTAACCAGAACAGCACCACAATAATACCAAAATGATGCCAGAATAATACCAGAAAGAACACTTTGATTACTGAGAGCAATTTTCACTTGCCTCTTCGAGGGGGAAACCTCTAACAGAGTAGAGATCTATTACAATATATACAAGACAAAATTTATCATACCCTAGACTCCTATTTATACTAAATATGTCTATCAAAAGAACCATCTAGAGGAATATCCTTCTATAAGCAGAAACTTCTATTAGGTCTTCTTACATTTGACTTATTCTTCCTTATTGCTAGGCCTTATTAATATTGACCTGTATTACATGAAAATATATTATTCTACCTACATGAGGGGTTAGGTCCCTAACACTAAGATATATGGAAGGAAAAGGAAAAACTATCAATTATTGGAACTACTAATAAATGAAAAATTCAATAACAAAGAAGGAGATCAATGACTAGTCTGTGATAAATTGTCATAAGATTATAACCATGGTGATAATTGAATTTACAAACAGTTGGGACCAAACATTTTAATATATATCATTACCATGTCCAAGAATTTGAAATCAAAACATATAATTACCATGACCATGAATTTACAATCAAAATAGTTGCAATGTAATTAGTGCTTTAAAAAGGGCCAACTCAACTCAACCGAAAAAGTTGAGTAATCCACTTCACATGGTATACTTGTATATGCCATTGTCATTGGAGTGGTTAAGCTCTAAATTTGCATTCACTATGAGTGCATCCAACTCCACTAGCCTCATGGTACCTGAGATTGAATCAGTGGTTTAGATTATTGTTAAATATATCACAACATGTGGGAGAGGGAGAAGACAACGATGGAACTTCGTTCATGGATGGTCTACCACGAAGTGTAGATATGGGTTATGATTCTATACACAACCATCTATCCAAGTTATAGGGAGTTATATAGATACTTTGGCTAGGGTATATATAGAGGAGGAAACTCCTAAAATATGTTAGGAGATAACATACATGAATTTAATGACCTCAATGAATAGACGTCCTAGTTATCTAAGAGTAAAACTCCAAACTTAGGTTATCTAAGTTTGGAAAAAAAATGCATTGTGTTCGTGTTTGGTGATTAAAACTCAAAACTTAGGTATAACCTAAGATTGAAAAAATAACATTCGGTTAGAGTTGTTGGCACAGGGGCAGACCCAGGGTTCAACACTACAACAACGCACCAACAAAACCCTAACTATCGACTCTTTTGGCAACACCTGCGAAGCAAATGAAGTCTCACCTGAGGTAGAGGTAGGGGTGGTTGCAGGACTCAGGTGTCTGCAACCTTAGCTAGGACACAGATATGTGATTTTAATACTTAACAGAGCACTTAGCACCGGCATTTCATCAATATTCAACCACTATCTACTTCGCAGATAAAACAGAGCATCGCATCATTCATCCAGATCTCATGTATCTAAGCACTTATCATAGAGAAGTAGGTGAGATCTAACAGATTTAGGCTCTAAGCACATTCATATAAGTCAAATCTAACATCCATATACATCATTAGCACAAAAAATAAGCATATCTATCTATCTATATCAAAGCACTTAGCAAATAAAGACATAAACACATCAAGACATCGCACAAAGCAGAGTAACACATCATATACGTGGTTCACCCCCACCCTGGGGCTACATCCACCAACTCTTCTTCTTTATTATCTTCTTCAATAGGTTACATGCACAAAGCCTCAAAACCTTACTTCGCATAGGACAGGAGATCTTCGCAACTCTCTAGATCCTCCTTCCCCGAGTAGATCTAAGCACACATCCTTCCACAACCTCTTACAATGACTTGCACTCATCTCTGCAAGTCTCACACAGTATGCATAGAGCACTTACACTCTTGATCACACAGATCCAACTTTAGCACTTAGCTATTCCTTATTACTTTTCTCATTACATCACCTAGTCTTCTATATATACTTTACAAAATAGGCCTAAACATGGGTAAACCCATGGGTCGACATCCCATACCCGTTACATAATCCCAAATCCCAAAAAGGACCCAAAAAGGGGCTGAGCTCCCGCGATTTCTGCTTCGTCTTGTGCTCCTCCTTCGACAAGCTGTCGAAGTCCAAAAATAGGTCAAACTTGACCAAGGATTTCCCAAAACTTGGTCAAGGGCCAACAAGAGCTCGACCATAAGACATGGAATTGGTCGGTCAATCACATGTGTGATAAAAGTAGTTTAATATTATGAAAAAATAATTATTTTGTTAAGCATATGTACAACATGGACGACAAGAAAATTATTTGTAGTCAAGGGAAAACTAATGGATGGTCAACGAATCGAATGCTGCAGTCTTGCCCTTCCACGGGGACTAATAATAACATATCAAAACTTCATAGCATTCTAATATTTTTATTATTGTTTAATTTACATTCACTTAAATTAATAATGTATCAATTTTAGGTTTAAAAAAATCATAAATATAAACATAAATTAAAAATATGGTTTAGTCAAATTTCTCATATAAGATTAAATTCATGTTACATTATCTAAATCCTAAAAATTGTATAAAATTTTGATACTATCTTTGTTAATAGATTTAGTTTATTAATAAAATTTAGATTTAATATTGTTATAGATTAATTATCTCACATTTACAATTTTAAAAAGAAATTATGTATAAATAGACGTATTTAAAAGAGATTTTGATTTCTAAAAACTAATCAAGTCATTTATAATAAAAGAAATTCATAAAAAAATGGAAATTGAGTTTCTTTTATTTGAACTTGTAACTAAAAAAACGTTTCACCCCCACAGTAAATACACTTTGGTCCATCTATTTTTTTTTCATATAATTTCTCATTCTGCACCCAGTATCTCATTTTGCCACCTAGAGGAGGGCCTAAAGGTGCTTCTATCCCTGCAACAGTTTACCTGTCTGGTTATTCTGACAGTCGACAGAGAGCAAAGGTGTCATTGCTTGAGAGAGGTCAGGTGGTTTTGGGGATGGAATCCAGCATTCCTCGCTCGCACAGTAAGGTGAGAAAGGTTTTAGGAACCTCGGGTGGTAGGAGAAGACACTGGAACGCAAATAAGTCAAAAAAATAATAGTGTTGGGTTCGGATATTGGACTAGAGGAGACTTGCAGGTTAGCATTGTGTGAGTTGGTCGGAAGGCTATCTTACTGAAACATGTGTAAGGTTTTGATCCCATAATGGGTTGAATAGAGATGGTCTCCTCTATTAGGATACACGCAGGAAGTTTTAATATTGACAAAGGGATGGTTCGGCTTCCTCTTCAACTCACCTGAAGACTTGGTGTAGGTATTGGAAAAACGATGGGTGATAGAAGGCAATAGCCTTATGTTAAAGTGTTGGCGTTTTTCTTTCGACCCAGCAAAAAGTATTTTCAATACTGCCATCTGTCGGTTTTTCTACCTAGACTACCACCTCAGCTCTGGAACAAGGGGGAATTGAAGGCTATCGACAATGAGTTGGGGAATTTTATTAATATGGATGAACATACCTTATCTTCTCCTTCCAGAAAGGTAGGGAAAATTATTTTTTATCTTGATATTCATTGTGGTCTACTAGAGACTTTAGAAATTGAATGGAGGAGTCGGAGGATGCATCAACGACTGGACTACTTAGGTATCCCTTTTCGGTGCAGTCTTTGTAGAAGCACGGGCCACATGAGGAGAGAGTGCAATGGTTTTGTGGAGGAAGAGGAGTCAGAAGAGTCCATGTTGCGGATATATCCACGTGAACCCTCATCGGAGATCGATTCGTTTGAGTCAGGAACACTCCATTTCTCACAAGAGGATTACAGTCAAGCAGAGCAGCTGAAAAATCTCTTGGGTAAGTTAAAAAATTTATGTCCATCTCTTTATTCCTCGTTATCCTCATGGGAACGTGATACACTAGATTTATCTAGTTGGTTGGGGAGTTTTATTACAAAGTCCTCCCACAGTCCCTCCTTGTCGAACAGGGTAGGTTTAGCTACACATTTAGAGATCCTTACTAAGTCGGGTGCAAGGGATTGCACATCAAATTCCTTAACTGGGGAAGAGGCGCTTAGGGACATACATGTGTTGTGAAAATCCTCTATTAAGGAGAGTGATAATTGCCTTATTTTTACTACAAGTGGGACGAAAAAGCTTAGTGGACTTAAACTTTTGTCAACAAAATCGACCGGGGATTCAGACCTTTTTCCAGGCTATAGGGAACCTGATTTGGGTGACTCGTCCCTTAGTGTTGTTCTGGACACTTTGGTTCCAAATTATTGTAAAAATAAATCTCCTATTCCTTTACCAATCTATCAAGGGAGTTTATTTATTGGTAAAAAGAGGTGTGGTGGGGAGGCCAGCACATCAGAGATGCGCGAAGAGGGATCAGGGAAGGAATATGCTTGGTTGAGGGGCCTGGGGATCGAATTATCTCCGGTAAAAACCAGGAGTGATCAAAAAAAAGAGGAGGTTGAGTCCTCCTTTATGTCAGTTATTGTTTCTTCTTCCACTGACTTTGGGGAACTTAGAGCTATGAAATCCCTGGCAAGGGAGAAATAATGATTCTTCTCTCCCTAAATATTAGAGGGGTGGGGGGCACCAGGAAAGTTGCCTGTATGCGTATATTGTTATATAGGACTCATCTAGACATTATTTTCTTACAAGAAACATTGGTCTAGGAGCATAATGTTGATGATTGCAGCTATGTGAGACATTCTCCAGCTTACAAACCTATGAGATGTGGATCATTGCAGTTATGTGAGATATTCTCCAGCTTACAAACCTGAGAGAAAGCCCTTGAAGAGGGTGTGTGGTTCCTATCTGAAATAGAGCTGGAACATAGAGATGACCTCCTCCATACAGAGAATTGAGAAGAACTCCAAATGACTCTCATGTGTAACGCAGTCAAAAAGGTGATCTGCAGGGTTGGATGTGCCTATGGATGAGCACAAGAAGAACGTGTGAAATCCCAAAGTGTTGGGTGCATCTTCATGAGAATAGAAATGAAGATGATGTATTAGCCTCCTCTGAGCAGAAGAGTTGATGAGAAACTCCAAATGACTCTCATGTGTAATGCAGTGGGAAATAAGATTTGTTGAGTAGACGTGCATGTGGACAAGCATGGGTGAACATGATCCTAATGGTTGAGCACTAGTAAAGAAGTGGTTCTTCTATGTAATGCAGTGAGCCAGGTATATGGACATCCTTATGGATGTTCCCCTAGTGGATGAGCACTAGTGGGTGTATAAGATCCCTTGCTATATTTTTCAAGAGCCAGACCTGCCTATAACCCTAATTGTAATGTAAAGGGTACAGGTCGGCCCCACCTTAATGTGACTGGTAATTAATGTAAAAGATAATTAATATGGTTAATATTAATTATATTATAAGCTAGTGAGGTCAAGCATGTTGTGTCAATAGACACTTCTGTTGACAGGTTCGGTCTAGTATAAGTAAAGGTAAATTCCCCATTGAGGAAACATATATTTCATGTGAGTTTGGAAATTTCAGCAAGTACACCTTCTTGGGAAAAGTGTGCACCTATCTTGGGCGCTAGTCTTCTAGGGTTTTAGCACCCTCTTGTGTGATAGGTCTTATTGGTGGTGAAGGTATTTCTCTTGAAGAATATAGAAAAGGATTTGTTTGGGTTTTCTTCCCTTGTTGAGAAGGGTTTCCCAGGATACTTTTTGTGTTCTTGTGCATTGTGTTTCTTCTTGTGATCTTGGTTGCTGCAACATTATTGTTTATGGTTAAGACAAATGCAAAATTGGAATGAACTACATGCTTAACCTAGCTTATTGAAAAATCAACATGGTATCAGAGCATAGGTCTTGATGAACCCATTGCACAAACAACTTCAAGGCAAACTGTCCTCTTTTTTGCAGAACTATACGACCCTCCTAGGGTTTCTAGAAATTTCATACGACCCTCCTTCTTTCTTAGTTTCAACCCTTAATACTTGGAAGTTGGGGATAATTTTGGCATAGGATTGTACGGCCTCCTTCAACTCACATCTAGCAAGATTCAGATTGCATTTCTGAACATTTTGACTTTTTGGCCCTAGGGTTTCTAAGGTTTCGCTAATTTCTGCAGAAAATTCAATATTAGGGTTTTTGCAACTCATTGAAGGAGCTCTTCAACTCACCAGTGTTCTCCCATCTTTCAAAATCTTATTGTTGGAAATCATAAGCCCAACAAAACCTAAAAGTGCTATCCTAGCCTAGCCGTTTGGTTTTCTAACCTAGATGACAAAGTCTTGTGAAAAATCTAAAATTATGATGAACAAAACTATGATGGAAATTAAGCTTGATGGATCAAGCAACTTCAAGTTTCTGGAAGACAAGAATTCAAAGGAAGACTTATTGTGGGTGATACAAAAAGGTGTCACTGTGACATACCTCCTTCATGAAGATGTCAGAGGACAAAGACTAGCCATGTGCCATTGGAGAAATCATATCAGCACCCGCAGGTATGCACTTGTATATATATTATTTGTATCATTGTCATGAGGGTAATTGCAGGACGAAGGAACCTTTTTATGAAGTCTTGGATCCAAAGGGATCTCAGTCCATTCAGAGGAACAACACATTAGAAGTGAAGACTCCAGGTTTGATTATTGTAATTGTCAATCCTCTAACCTATATTTCTAAAGTTTGCTACATTACAAGTAGGTGTTGTAGCTATGACAACAATCGTTAAATTGTTTTAATTCTTGAGATGCACTCATTATTCTCCTTTAGGAGATATTATTGTTTTGGTTCCTCTTTTTTTATTGTTCCAGACAGGTTAATATCAAAGGAAGATATTTATCCTTCAGAGGGATCCACTTGACTCATAGGGAGTCAAAACTGTTTGAGAAAGAGGAAGAATAGAACCATCATTGAGATGGCCAATGCAATAACACATTATCATAATATTTCTATGATTCTATGAGAATACGCATGCATGACACGATATATGTTCAGAACAAGAGTCTTCACTAGACTTTGAAAAACATAACTCTCGAAGAAGTCTTCACCAGAATGAAGCCTGAGGTTGAACAGTTCAGGTTATTTGGGTGCCCAGTGTATTTTCATGTACCCAAAGAGAAGAAGTCCAAGCTAGATCCTTTAGAAAGAAAGGATACAATGAATATTCAAAGACATTCCAAATCGACATCCCTGGTCAGAGATAGATTGAGACAAGCATAAACGTTGTCCTTAAAGAAGAGATAGTCTTTCAAAGATCTAGAGAATCTCAGATGGAGATTAACAGTAAGACAATACATTCTCCCCCTTTAGCAGTTCAGAGGGAGACATACATTATTCTAGTTGATCCAATTGCTCCAGTTGATATGTTCAGAGATATTGAAATAGGGCATATAAGGCCTACCTAGACTCACTCTGCAAGAAGCAGAGAAACATACAACCCTATAAAGGCACATCCCGAGAAAGAAAAAGAGATTTTCAAGCTATCCTTCAGCCACTTCATTGATTTTGAGCCTCCTTGTCTTAGAGAAGCAACATGAGAACAGGTATGGAAAGATGCCATAACAGAAGAATACCAGTATATCTTAAAGAATGATGCATAAGATATTATTCAAGGACCAGAAGGGAAGTCTGTGGTAACTTCCAAGTGGATCTATAAGATCAAGAATGCAGTTGATGGAAGTGTCGAGAAATACAAAATGATATCTATAGCCAGAGGTTTCTCACAAGTAGAGGGAGTTTTCTATGATGAGACACTTGATCTAGTAAACCCGATACACTTCCATCCATAATACCATCCATGAGTTGGAAACTATATCAGATAGATAAATTCTTGATGATTTTGGATTTCAGCAAGGGTGTTGTTGATCCAAACCTAAATCGTTACAGTGTTGGTGACGAGAGCCTGTTTTTGATGACTTATTCAGAAAGCCTTATTGTTGGATACAAGTAATCTCTGAATTTTGAATTCAAGATGAAGAATCTGAGTATGATGCACTACTTCTTGGGACAAGAAATATGAAAAAGGATCGATGAGATTTTTCTAAGTCAAGGAAAATATACAGTGAAAATATTAAAGAAGTATGACAGAATGAAAAATCCATCGTGATGGATTTAAAGATGAAGATTGATGATGATTCAGACGAGACTAATCCATAGTTGATTGGATCATTGATGTATCTAGTTAACACCAGACTTGATTCATGCCATGCAGTGAATGTGCTTAGTCATTTCATGAGTCAACCGAGACAGACTCACTAGACAACAACAAAACATGTATTAAGATATATATGAGGCACGGTTGGATATGGCCTGAGATATGCCTCTAGTGTGAACTTTAGTTTGCAGGATATGTCGATTGAGATTGAGCAGAAAGTATAGTGGACCAGAAGAGCACATCTGGTTGATGTTCTACCGTAAAATTTTCCATGGTTTCCTGATGCAGCAGGAAACAAAACTCTATGGCCTTGAGTACCATAGAGGCAAAGTATATAGAATCAAGTGTGTGAAGCAATGTGGCTTCACAAGCTTCTGACATATTTACTTGACCATGATGGATCCTATAATGAGAACCCAGTGTTTCCTGATGGATCGAAACACAACGAGATGAAATATCCTTATATCAAAGATATGGTGCGGAGAAAAATTGTACACATGCAATACCTTCCTACACATGAGTAGATTGTAGACATCTTCACCAAACTAACTTGGTGAAGAATGCCTCCCTAGTTAAGAGGGATTGTTGATGACTCCAACCAAGAAAAAATTCAAAGTACATTTGTGTGAGACTTGGCATGATGAAGAATGCCTCCCTAGCTGAGAGGGAGTGTCGATGATTGC
>JASDQU010105503.1:45348-62715 GCA_032191745.1 Picea mariana | reverse complement strand
ATTTTTTGTTCTATTTTTGTTTCCGTCCCAAGGGTTAGGCATTCAATGGTTCTACAGACAACGGTTTTCCATGTGTTATAGCTCTCTAATATACGTGTGGGGTCCAACAGTAGTACTCGGCCCAATATCTCAAGGCACCAACTAAGGAGGCTAGATCGTGCCCTTAGTCATACTACCCAACTACCCAGGTATTAGAGAGTATCTTCCCGAGTGATTTTCTCGGTGGCACTATAGCAGTCAGGCGGCGAATCAATTTATCTATGGAGGGCTTCAAGAGATCTAGGTTGATTCATATACAAGTGTTGTCTATTGCACTACCACTCGAAGGGGTACCAACATGGGTTACAAGGGTGGCCAAAAAATGTGTGCTTAAGTACCACTTGTATTTCTTGTGTGTATGAATCCCTGATTGTGATTTCATGCGCGTAACAACAGATCTTTGTAGCTTAAAGATGTTGGAATACGTCTCTACCCTGAAAAAAATTAACCCACAATTTTTTGTCAAGGAAGGTGCTTTGATACCTCTTGTAATATTCCAGATATAAAAAGTATGAATAACAGAAATAAATAGCTAGAAATGGAAGATGAACAACAATGTAACCATAACAACACCACAATAATACCAAAATGATTCCAGAATAATACTAGAAAGAACACTTTGATTACTGAAAGCAATTTTCACTTGCCTCTTCGAGGGGGAAACCTCCAGCAGAGAAGAGATCTATTACAATAATATCCAAGACAAAAGTTCTCATACCCTTGACTCCTATTTATACTAAATATGTTTATCAAAAGAACCATCTAGAGGAATATCCTTCTAGAAGTGGAAGCTTCTATTAGGTCTTCTTACATTGGACTTATTCTTCCTTATTGCTAGTCCTTATTAATATTGACCTGTATTACATGAAAATATATTATTCTACCTACGTGAGGGGTTAGGTCCCTAACACTAAGATATATGGAAGGAAAAGGAAAAACTATCAATTATTGGAATTACTAATAAATGAAAAATTCAATAACGAAGAAGGAGATCAATGACTAGTCCGTGATAAATTGTCATAAGATTATAACCATGGTGATAATTGAATTTACAAACAGTTGGGACCAAACATTTTGATATATATTGTTACCATGTCCAAGAATTTGAAATCAAAACATATAATTACCATGACCATGAATTTACAATCAAAATAGTTGCAATGTAATTAGTGCTTTAAAAAGGGCCAACTCAACTCAACCGAAAAAGTTGAGTAATCCACTTCACATGGTATACTTGTATATGTCATTGTCATTGGAGTGGTTAAGCTCTAAATTTGCATTCACTATGAGTGCATCCAACTCCACTAGCCTCGTGGTACCTGAGATTGAATCAGTGGTTTAGATTATTGTTAAATATATCACAACATGTGGGAGAGGGAGAAGACAACGATGGAAGTCCGTTCATGGATGGTCTACCACGAAGTGTAGATATGGGTTATGATTCTATACACAACCATCTATGCTATTTATAGAGAGTTATAGAGATACTTTGGCTAGGGTATATACAGAGGAGGAAACTCCTAAAATATGTTAGGAGATAACATACATGAATTTAATGACCTCAATGAATAGACGTCCTAGTTATCTAAGAGTAAAAATCCAAACTTAGGTTATCTAAGTTTGGAAAAAAAATGGATTGTGTTCGTGTTTGGTGATTAATACTCAAAACTTAGGTATAACCTAAGATTGAAAAAACAACATTCGGTTAGAGTTGTTGGCATAGGGGCAGACCTAAGGTTCAACACTACAACAACGCACCAAATAAACCCTAACTACCGACTCTTTTAGCAACACCTGCGAAGCAGATGAAGTCTCACCTGAGGTAGAAGTAGGGGTGGTTGTAGGACTCAGGTGTCTGCAACCTTAGTTGGGACACAGATATGTGATTGTAATACTTAACAGAGCACTTTGCACCGACAAGTCATCAATATTCAACCATTATCTACTTCGTAGATAAAACAGAGCATCGCATCATTCATCCAGATCTGAATTATCTAAGCACTTATCGTAGAGAAGTAGGTTAGATCTAACAGATTCAGGCTCTAAGCACATTCATATAAGTCAGATCTAACATCCATATACATCATTAGCACAAAGCATAAGCATATCTATCTACCTATATCAAAGCACTTAGCAAATAAAGACATAAACACATCAAGACATCGCACAAAGCAGAGCAACATAGCATATATGTGGTTCACCCCCACCTTGGGGCTGCATTTACCAACTCTTCTTCTTTATTATCTTCTTCAATAGGTTACATGCACAGATCCTCAAAACCTTACTCTGCATAGGACACAAGATCTTCTCAACTCACTAGATCCTCCTTCCCGAGTAGATCTAAGCACACATCCTTCAACAACCTCTTACAATGACTTGCACTCATCTCTACAAGTCTCACTGTGCATGGAGCACTTACAATCTTGATCACACAGATCCAACCTTAGCACTTAGCTATTCCTTATGACTTTTCTCATTACATCGCCTAGTCTTCTATATATACTTTACAAAATAGGCCTAAACATGGGTAAACCCATGGGCCGACATCCCATACCCATTACATAATCCCAAATCCCAAAAAGGGGCCGAGATCCCACGATCTCTGCTTCGTCTTGTGCTCCTCCTTCGATAGGCTGTCGAAGTCCAAAAATAGGTCAAACTTGACCAAGGATTTCCCAAAACTTCGTCAAGGGCCAACAAGAGCTCAACCATAAGACATGGAATTGGTCGGTCAATCACATGTGTGATAAAAGTAGTTTAATATTATGAAAATATAATTATTTTGTTAAGCATATGTACAACATGGACGACAAAAAAATTATTTGTAGTCAAGGGAAAACTTATGGATGGTCAACGAATCAAATGCTACAGTCATGCCCTTCCATGGGGACTAATGATAACATATCAAAACTTCATAGCATTCTAATATTTTCATCATTCTTTAATTTACATTCACTTAAATTAATAATGTATCAATTTTAGGTTTAAAAAAATCATAAATATAAACATAAATTGAAAATATGGTTTAGTCAAAATTCTCATATAAGATTAAATTCATGTTACATTATCTAAATCCTAAAAATTGTATAAAATTTGGATACTATCTTTATTAATAGATTTAGTTTATTAATAAAATTTAGACTTAATATTGTTATAGATTAATTATCTTACATTTACAATTTTAAAAAGAAATTATGTATAAATAGATGTATTTAAAAGATATTTTGATTTCTAAAAACTAATCAAGTCATTTATAATAAAAGAAATTCATAAAAAATGGAAATTGAGTTTCTTTTATTTGAACTTGTAACTAAAAAAAATTTTCACCCCCACAGTAAATACACTTTGGTCCATCTATTTTTTTTTCATATAATTTATCATTCTGCACCTAGTATCTCATTTTTCCACCTAGAGGACGGCCTAAAGGTGCTTCTATCCCTGCAACAGTTAACCTGTCTGGTTATTTTGACTGTCGACAGAGTGCAAACGTGCCATTTCCTGAGAGAGTTCAGGTGGTTTTGGGGATGGAATCTGGCATTCCTTGCTCGCACGGTAAGGTGAGAAAGGTTTTAGGAACCTCGGGTGGTAGGAGAAGACACTAGAAGGCAAATAAGTCAAAAAAATAATAGTCTTGGGTTCGGATATTGGACTAGAGGAGACTTGCAGTTTAGCGTTGTGTGAGTTGGTCAGAAGGCTATCTTACCGAAACATGTGTAAGGTTTCAATCCCATAATGGGTTGAACAGAGCCGGTCTCCTCTATTAGGATACACGCAGGAAGTTTTAATATTGACAAAGGGATGGTTCGGCTTCCTCTTCAACTCACTTGAAGACTTGGTGTAGGTATTGGAAAAATGATGGGTGATAGAAGGCAATAGCCTGATGTTAAAGTGTTGGCGTGTTTCTTTCAACCCAGCAAAAATTATTTTCAGTACTGCCATCTGTGGGTTTTTCTACCTAGACTACCACCTCAGCTATGGAACAAGGGGGAATTGAAGGCTATCGACAACGAGTTGGGGAATTTTATTAAGATGGATGAACATACCTTATCTGCTCCTTCCAGAAAGGTAGGGAAAATTATTTCTTATATTGATATCCATTGTGGTCTACCAGAGACTTTAGAAATTGAATGGAGGAGTCGGAGGATGCATCAACGATTGGACTACTTAGGTATCCCTTTTCGGTGCAGTCTTTGTAGAAGCATGGGCCACATGAGGAGAGAGTGCAATGGTTTTGTGCAGGAAAAGGATTCAAAAGATTCCATGTTGCCGACAGAGCCACGTGAACCCTCCTCGGAGATCGATTTGTTTGAGTCAAGAGCACTCCATTTCTCACAAGAGGATTACAATCAAGCGGAGCAGCTGAAAAATCTCTCGGGTAAGTTAAAAAATATATGTCCATCTCTTTATTCCTTGTTATCCTCATGGGAACATGATACACTAGATTTATCTAGTTGGTTGGGGAGTTTTATTACAACGTCCTCCCACAGTCCCTCCTTGTCGAACAGGGTACGTTTAGCTACACATTTAGAGATCCCTACTAAGTCGGGTGCAAGGGATTACACATCGAATTCCTTGTCTAGGGAAGAGGCCCTTAGGGACATACATGTGTTGTGCAAATCCTCTATTAAGGAGAGTGATAATTGCCTTACTTTTACTACAAGTGGGATGAAAAAGCTTAATGGACTTAACCTTTTGTCAAAAACCAATCAGGGACTCAGACCTTTTTCTAGGCTATAGGGAACCTAATTTGGGTGACTCGTCCCTTAGTGTTGTTCTGGACACTTTGGTTTCAAATTATCGTAAAAATAAATCTCATATTCCTTTACCAGTCTATCAAGGGAGTTTATTTATTGGTAAAAAGAGGTGTGGTGGGGAGGCCAACACATCAAAGATGCGCGAAGAGGGATCAGGGAAGGAATATGTTTGGCTGAGGGGCTTGGGGATCGAATTATCTTCGGTAAAAACTAGGAGTGATCGCAAAAAAGAGGAGGATGAGTCCTCCTTTTTGTCGGTTATTGTTTCTTCTTCCACTAACTTTGGGGAACTTAGAGCTATGAAATCCCTGGCAAGGGAAAAATAATGATTCTTCTCTCCCTAAATATTAGAGGGGTGGGGGGCACTAGGAAAGTTGCCTCTATGTGTATATTGTTATATAGGACTCGTCTGGACATTATGTTCTTACAAGAAACATTGGTCTAGGAGCATAATGTTGATGATTGCATCTATGTGAGACATTCTCCAACTTACAAACCTATGAGATGTGGATCATTGCAATTATGTGAGATATTCTCCAGCTTACAAACCTGAGAGAAAGCCCCTAAAGAGGGTGTGTGGTTCCTATCTAAGATAGAGCTAGAACGTAGAGATGACCTCCTCCATATAGAGAGTTGAGAAGAACTCCAAATGACTCTCATGTGTAACGCAGACAGAAAGGTGATCTGCAGAGTTGGACGTGCCTGTGGCTGAGCACAAGGTGAACGTGTGAAATCCCAAAGTGTTGGGTGCATCCTCATGAGAATGGAAATAAAGATGATGTATTAGCCTCCTCTGAGTAGAAGAGTTGATGAGAAACTCCAAATGACTATCATGTGTAATGCAGTGGGAAATAAGATTTGTTGAGTGGACATGCATGTGGACGAGCACGGGTGAACGTCATCCTAATGGTTGAGCACTAGTAAAGAAGTGGTTCTTCTATGTAATGCAATGAGCCAGGTATATGGACATCCCTATGGATGTGCTCCTAGTGGATGAGCACTAGTGGGTGTATAAGATCCCTTGCTATATTGTTCAAGAGCCATACCTGCTTGTAACCCTAATTGTAATGTAAAGGGTACAGGTCGGCCCCACCTTAATGTGACTGTTAATTAATGTAAAAGATAATTAATATGGTTAATATTAATTATATTATAAGCTAGTGAGGTCAGCCATGTTGTGTCAATAGACACTTATGTTGACAGGTTTGGTCTAGTATAAGTAAAGGTAAATTCCCCATTGAGGAAACATATCTTTCATGTGAGTTTGGAAATTTCAGCAAGTACACCTTCTTGGGAAAAGTGTGCACCTCTCTTGAGTGATATTTTTTTAGGGTTTGAGCACCCTCTTGTGTGATAGGTCTTATTGGTGGTGAAGGTATTTCTCTTGAAGAATATAGAAAAGGATTTGGTTGGGTTTTATTCCCTTGTTGAGAAGGGTTTCCCAGGATACTTTTTGTGTTCTTGTGCATCATGTTTCTTCTTGTGATCTTGGTTGCTGCAACATTATTGTTTATGGTTAAGACAAATGAAAAATTGGAATGAACTTCATGCTTAACCTGGCTTATTGAAAAATCAACATGGTATCAAAGCATAGGTCTTGATGAACCCATTGCACAAACAACTTCAAGGCAAACCGTCCTCTTTTTTGCAGAACCATATGACCCTCCTAGGGTTTCTAGAAATTTCATACGACCCTCCTTCTTTCTCAGTTTCAACCCTTAATACTTGGAAGTTGGGGATAATTTTGGCATAGGAGTGTACGACCTCCTTCAACTCACATCTAGGAAGATTCGGATTGCATTTCCGATCATTTTGACTTTTTGGCCCTAGGGTTTCTAAGGTTTCGCTAATTTTTGCAGAAACTTCAGTATTAGGGTTTTTTCAACTCATTGAAGGAGCTCTTCAACTCACCAGTGTTCTCCCATCTTTCAAAATATTATTGTTGGCAATCATAAGTCCAACAAAATCTAAAAGTGCTAGCCTAGCCTAGTCGTTTGGTTTTCTAACCCAATTGACAAAGGCTTGTGAAAAATCTAAAATTATGATGAACAAAACTATGATGGAAATTAAGCTTGATGAACAAAACCCGATACACTTCCATCCATAATACCATCCATGAGTTGGAAACTATATTAGATAGATAAATTCTTGATGATTTTGGATTTCAGCAAGAGTGTTGTTGATCCAAACCTAAATCGTTACAGTGTTGGTGATGAGAGCCTGTTTTTGATGACTTATTCAGAAAGCCTTATTGTTGGATACAAGTAATCCCTAAATTCTGAATTCAAGATGAAGAATCTGAGTATGATGCACTACTTCTTGGGATAAGAAATATGAAAAAAGGATCGATGATATTTTCCTAAGTCAAGGAAAATATACAGTGAAAATATTAAAGAAGTATGACAGAATGCAAAATCCATCGTGATGGATTTAAAGATGAAGATTGATGATGATTCAGACGAGACTGATCCATAGCTGATTGGATCATTGATGTATCTAGTTAACACCAGACTTGATTCATGCCATGCAGTGAATGTGCTTAGTCATTTCATGAGTCAACTGAGACAGACTCACTAGACAACAAAAAAACATGTATTAAGATATATATGAGGCACGATTGGATATGGCCTGAGATATGCCTCTAGTGTGAACTGGAGTTTGCAGGATATGTCAATTGAGATTGAGAAGAAAGTATAGTGGACCGGAAGAGCACATCTAGTTGATGTTCTACCATAAAGTTTTCCATGGTTTTCTGATGCAGCAGGAAACAAAACTCTGTGGCCTTGAGTACCATAGAGGCAGAGTATATAGCATCGAGTGTGTGAAGCAATGTGGCTTCACAAGCTTCTGACAGATTTACTTGACCATGAAGGATCCTATGATGATAACCAAGAGTCGTGTGTAAAACTCCTTGAGAACCCAATGTTTTCTGATGGATCAAAACACAATGAGATGAAATATCCTTATATCAGAGATATGGTGCAGAGAAAAATTGTACACATGCAGTACCTTCCTACACATGAGCAGATTGTAGACATCTTCACCAAACTAACTTGGTGAAGAATTCCCCCCTAGTTAAGAGGGATTGTTGATGACTCCAGCCAAGAAAAAATTCAAAGTACATCTGTGTGAGACTTGGCATGATGAAGAATGCCTCCCTAGCTAAGAGGGAGTGTTGATGATTGCAGCTATGTGAGACATTCTCCAGCTTACAAACCTATGAGATGTGGATCATTGAAGCTATGTGAAATATTATCCAGCTTACAAACCTAAGAGAAATCCCCTGAAGAGGGTGTTTGGTCCTATCTGAGATAGAGCTAAAATGTAGAGATGACCGCCTCCATACAGAGAGTTGAGAATAAATCCAAATGATTCTCATGTGTAACGCAGTGAGAAAGGTGATCTGTAGAGTTGGACGTGCATGTGGCTGAGCACAAGGTGAACATGTGAAATCCCAAAGTGTTGGGTGCATCGTCATGAAAACATAAATGAAGATGATGTATTATCCTCCTCTGAGTAAAAGAGTTGATGAGAAAATCCACATGACTTTCATGTGTAATGCAGTGGGAAAGAAGATCTATTGAGTGGACATGCATGTGGACAAGCACAGGTGAACATGATCCTAATGGCTGAGCACTAGTAAAGAAGTGGTTCTTCTATGTAATGTAGTTATCCAGAGATACGGACATCCCTATGGATGTGCCCCTAATGGATGAGCACTAGTGGGTGTATAATATCCCTTGCTATATTGTTCAAGAGTCAGACCTGCCTGTAACCCTAATTGTAATGTAAAGGGTATAGGTCGGCCCCACCTTAATGTGACTGGTAATTAATGTAAAAGATAATTAATATGGTTAATATTAATTATAGTATAATCTAGTGAGGTTGGGTCTGTTGTGCCAATAGACACTTCTATTGACAGGTTCAGTCTAGTATAAGTAAAGGTAAATTCCCCATTGAGGAAACATATCTTTCATGTGAGTTTGGAAATTTCAGCAAGTACACCTTCTTGGGAAAAGTGCGCACCTCTCTTGAGTGATATTTTTTTAGGGTTTGAGCACCCTCTTGTGTGCTAGGTCTTATTGGTGGTGAAGGTCTTTCTCTTGAAGAATATAGAAAAGGATTTGGCTGGGTTTTCTTCCCTTGTTGAGAAGGGTTTCCCAGGATACTTTTTGTGTTCTTGTGCATGGTGTTTCTTCTTGTGATGTTGGTTGCTGCAACATTATTGTTTATGGTTAAGACAAACGAAAAATTGGAATGAACTACATGCTTAACCCAACTTATTGAAAAATCAACATAGAAGGCAAGAGCCTTCATGAATATTTTTTGACCGGCTTGGTTATCATGTGCGGTAAACTCGGTTGGAAAATCAAGTGGTCTTTTGGTAACTTGGGATCCAAATAAGTTTGATTTGGTTCCCTACATTTCTTGTGGTGGTATTTTTTTGACAGGATTTTGTATTGAAAGCAAAAGGGAGATTACACTACTTAATGTATATGGTCCGTTCTCGGAAAGGAGAGGGTTGTGAAACAACGTGGTAGAGTGTGGTTTGTTAACACATAAAAATCTGATTATTGTTGGTGACTTAAACTTCACCTTAACTACGGGAGAGGTCTAGGGAAGGTCGGCCCAAGTTGGACCTTTGGTGGACTTTTTTAGAGAGTTTTTACAATACTACAATTTAGTTGATCTAGCCTGACAATATTGTCCCTACTTGGCACAATGGGACATCGGGAGTTGACTCCATTTCCAAGAGACTGGATCGGGAATTGCTATCTAAAGATCTTTTAGCTAGTGTGGGCCTCTATAGGTCCTGGGTGGCGTACCCCTTCATCTCAGATCATGCACATGTGTTATAACAGCTTGAGATTACTCCATTGTTTAAGGCTTATCCATTCGAGTTCAATTCCCAATGGCTAAGTGAAGAAGAGTTCGCAATTATTGTTCGGTCTATTTGGAACAACCAGAAATTTTTAAAAGAGGAAGGAATACAGTGAAGGATAGTTTGGAAATTAAAAGAATTAAAGTCCTGAACTAAACTTTGGGTAAAAAAAAATAGGCATTGAAAATTGATCCTCTTTGAGAAGCTGGAGGAAGACATGGAAGCTGCTCTTCATAAATCTATGGGGGGGAAACAATCGTTGGCATAGGAAAGGCATCTAAAACATCTAGAATAAGAAAGAAATAAGTATTTTCAGGCAGAAGAGGAACTATGGAGACAACGCAATAGGGTGATTTGGATGCACAGTGGCGACCAAAACACAAAGTGTTTTCACCAATTTTCTACTCATAGAAGAAATCATGAACATGTTTGGGATATTACTGATGATATTGAGCAGATTCATTCTGTTCAGATGGAGCTAAAAGAAGAGGCCACAAATATTTCAAAAAATTCTTTGTGGCACAAGATCAATCCTTTGTAAATGAACAGGTCATAACAGCGGATCTCTTCTCCCACATGGTAAATGAGGAGGAAATTAGAGTTCTAGAAAGAACTTGCACTCTGGATGAATTAAAGGAGGTGGTAAGACTTTTTAAAAAGGAGAAAAGTATGGAGCCCAATGGCTGGACTGCTGAGTTCTTTATTCATTTCTTTGATCTGGTAGGAGGAGATCTGTTGGAGATGGTAGAGGAGTCCAGGATCAAAGGTGAAGTGGTTGGGGAATGGAATAATTTTCGCAAATCTCTTATAGGATCAGGGGTCTACCTACAGGACAAAGTTGATGAGTTGATGTGGATCGGGGGAGATAATGTGGGATAACTCTTTGTCAAAAATGCTTATATCGCCTTAATGTCAACACTCAGGATGCAGTCAATTGGTGGGTGGAGGTTAAATTTCTGGAAATGGGATTTACCCTTAAAGATAAAACTATTTATCTGGTTAGCAGCGGCAAACAAAATACTATCATGGGACAACCTACAACAAAAAGGCTGGGAAGGACCTAACTGCTGCCAACTATGCAAAAAAGAATCTGAGACTATAAGCCATCTTTTGATCCATTGTTTCTTCACAAAAATGGTGTGGGAAAGAATCTGAACTGGGCAAAATATTAAAAAAGATTGGGAAGGGAACAATCTAATAGATTTTTATACAAGATGACTAGAGGATAAGATTGCCCCAACTACACTACCTGATCTAATTTGCTGGAATATATGGCTGGAGAGAAATAAAGTAATTTTTGAGGAGGGTTCTCCTTCAATCTATTATGTGGTCACAAAGTCCCTTGGAGCACTAAAAAGGAACATTAGTCATCAAGAACCCTTTCCTTTACATTCTTGCATTGTAACACATCGATTAGGCACTACAATGGCATGTTTTGATGGAGCAGCACAATCAAATGGCCAGTAGTGTAGAGCAAGGGGGGTTATAAAAACTTTATAATTTTCAGTTTACAGATGGATCTTTAATTGTGGAGAAGGCACAAATACAAGGGCAGAATTATTGGGAGTGTGGGAAACCTTAACCTTGGCAACTCGGTTGGAAATAAGTGAAATCTAGGTATTGGGAGATTCAAAGGTAGTAATTGACTGGTAAAACGATAAAGGAAGATTGCATGCATGTGCTTTAGAAAGATGAAAGCTTAGAATCAAGGACCTTTTCAAAAACTTCAAAGAAATCATCTTTTCTCATATCTACAAAGATTTCAATAGGGAAGCGGATTTACTATCCAAACAAGCTATTCAGGAGCCAGAAGGAAGAATTACATTTTACAAGTGGGCTGATGGGATAGAAGGCCCCAAGATGATCTTAAACTTATATTTACATTGAAAATAAGTTTCTATTGTATTTACCTTTATTTCTTGCATGAGTTGGTGACCAATAAAACTTTGTATTAGGAAAGTTGAAGGACTATTTGGCATCCTGTATGTTTTCTATGGCTTATCTTTTTGTTATCCATTTTGGTATCTTTTGATAGCTTTTTGGTATCTAGGGACTTTGGGATACACATAGATAATATGTGATCACAGCCGAGCTTTTCGGCTATGTTATCGTAGATATTGTAAAGACTTGAATATGTAAACAAATTATTATCAATATAATTGAGCTAATTTTCTATTGGAAAAAAAAAACAGAACCACCTATAACAACTACATGTAAAAAAACATTTAAAATAAGTGAAAACATTCAGATTAAACTTAAAATTCAAGCAATAATCTAAATACACATTAAAATTTGTTATCCTTAAAATCCATAAAAATTGTTAATCAAATTACACTACAATATAATTATTTATCTACTACAATTTAGTTCTCCATTCTCCATTCACAATACTCAAAGTTATATATTCATAATACTTAACCATCACAATCACACAAACAATACACAAGTTCAAAATCAAGTTGACCATTCACTAACTAAACACCCAAGTCATCCATGAGATTGGATTCATAGACCAAGTTAACCACTCACTAACTAAACACCCAAGTCATCCATGAAATTGGATTCATAAACTAAGCATAATGCTTATGATTTTTTTATTATCCATTCAATATTCCCTCATCACCATTCATTCATATTTATAAATAAATAAAAATAAAAGAAATCACATATTTAATTTACATAAAAAAAATTAAATAAAACACATATTTCCTACCCCTAAAAACCAAAAGCACATTTAAAATTAAAATCATACTAAAGCATTCCACTTTCTATATTACTAAATGCAATGTTTCCATGTTGCCATAAATATCAACTATTGTGTGTTTAGTTTTAATCTCGCTTCTTTTAATTAATTTCTTCAATAAGGGAATATATGTTAAACAGACTGAGTTTATAAAGGGCTCTGTTGGTATCCAGGGTCAGGCCATTCAATTTTGCTAGGCCGCAATAGCATCCTTGGGCTGGGAGATGCTTCCTTACTTACTCCACTTCTTATAGAACATCTCCATAACAAAAATATTTGGTACCTTTACTAGATCCTCTCGGCAACTCTTCCTGTCAATTGGCTTTCCAACTCTTCACTCAGCCTCAACGATGATCTAGCTGCTATATGGAACACCTTCTGTGCGGGCTTATCACTTGCGGGAATACACTTAAATGACAGGGACGATCTTTTAATTTGGTGTAGGGAAGATCTTTCCAGAAATATCATTGTTCAAAATGCATACATAGAGATAATTAATTCGATCTGGCCATCAAACATAAAGTGCTAGAAGAAAAAATTGCGTTGGCATCTCCCCCACAAATTAAAACTCTTATCTTAGCTCATGTTCAATTACAAACTAAACACCTGGGATTTGCTATAGAAAAAAGCTTGGTCTGGACCAAACATCTGCCAACTTTGCTTCAATGATGTAGAGACTACAGATCACTTGTTCATCAATTGCACATTCACCAGATCAGTTTGGAGAAAAAACAACTTGGTGCTTAATATCAATTATGTTTGGGATGGGCCATCGATGATCCAGATTTTATGAGCAGAACGAAATGACTACAGATTATTAACATGTGCTTAACACAAAATAACAGAGATACATTAAAACTGGTTTTCTATTCAATAAGGAAATAAGTTGAACTGTAAAATGCAGCAGAAACAAGCTTGTTGGAATGGTGGCGGCTTATCTCTCAGAAGAGATGTGACGGTTGCACTCATTCGCAAGAAGATGATTACAATGAGGCTCTAAAGGCCTTTTTACAATAAACAGGAATGCCAAAAACCTTAGACATCCAAAAAACTAACCATAGGAGATGAAGCGCCAAAATTCATGTGGGCCTTGTTTGGGTAAGTTAGTACATCACTTCCCGGGGTCGTAACTTTTGCATACGATCTCCGTTTTAGGCGTATGATAGCCCGTTGGAAAGGTATCGTCGAGGAGATTCATTTTGGGGGTAATATCAAAGGAACATCCATATTTCTCCCCGTTTTCCCAAAAAAAAAAATCGTTTAGGGCCTCAAAACAGCTTTGGAAGTGAAAAACTACTAAAAATAGTAAATTACCAAAATTGCCAGAAAATTGATTTGAGCCAGTTGGAAAAGGTGGGTGGCCACCGATATCCACCTGGATGAATCCTGCCTCCTTAGGAAGCAATGGTCTCCATTGTGTTGAGTTCCCCAATCAAATGAGGAATTTTTTGTTGAATTTGGCCTCGGGTGAGCCACTTGCCTTGGTGCAGGAGTTGCCCTGCTTTGACGACTCGATAAAGCTAGATCCTTTGTTGTCGAGTGCCCTTGATCTGTGTGTCCACAATATGATCATTGGATTCTTGTTGTATGCAGTCAAGGTTGATCTATTTTGGTGTCAGTTGTTCTGCTACTTCGGAGGTGTCCAATAATGGTGGGAAATAAGGGCGAAGGAGATCCACGTTGAACACTAGGTGTAGGCCAAGGAAAGGAGGAATGTTGAGCTCAAAAGAATTATTCCCCATGGATTTGGTGATGTTGTACGGCCCATAATGGAGTGGGTGAATCTTTCTATGGGGTTTTGTAAGGCATTCTTTCTGCAATTGCAACCAAACTTTGTTGCCCACCTGAAACTTATGTGACACCCGATGTTGATCATGGCACTGCTTGTACTTGTCATTAGACTTCTGTAGGATATCCTGAACCTGTTGGTGGATGTGTTGGATTCGCTCAATGAACCAAATGGCTTTATTAGCTTTAGTTGGAGCAGGAGATGAGTCGGTCGAGGTGACTCCAAGGGGAAGTGCAACATCTATGGGACCCAATGGTTGGAATCCCAACCCCACCTGAAAGGGGTTGTGGCTGGTTGAGTTATGCAGGGATCGATTGTAGCTATGTTGGACATAGGGAAGGATCTCATCCCATGTGCGAGGGTGATTTTAATTATACATGCGAAGGATATTCACAATCATTCTATTTACGACCTCGGTTTGGCCATCTATCTGGGGGTGGAAGGTCGTGGATTTAGTGAGCTTGGTGTCTAGAAGTGACTAGAGGCTCGACTAGAATGTGCTGAGAAATCGACTGTCCTGATCTGAGACAATGGTTTGTGGGATTCCAAAAATTTCAAAATGTACCCAGACTCGTTCAAAAAAGAGCATGCCAGTGGCCTCTGTTGTGATGCTCTTCTTGCAGGCAACCAGAATCACCATTTTAGAAAAGCGATCAACAACCACAAAAACACAGTCATTTCCCCACTTGGTGGATGGGAGGCCCGACATGTAGTCCACTGAGATGGATTCCCATGGCCTGTCAGGAGTAGGAAGAGGGGTGTACAGGCCTTGTTTCTTAGTGGTTGGTTTGGCAATAGCTCAGGCAGTGTAGGACCTGATATACTTGTTGACCTCCTGTCGAAGTTTTGGCCAATAGAAATGTTTATGTAGCATCGCCACTGTCTTTTCGATGTCGAAGTGTCCTGCCACCGGATTATAGTGGGATTCCCATATCAACTTCACTCGTTCGCTTGATGGAACACAAATATGGCCCAGACGACACAACAACCCATCCTAAAGATGGAAATTATCGACAAATGCATTTGCACCCAACATTTGGTAGGTGGTGGAGAAGTATGGCTCTGTCTCATAGAGTTGGGGCCATCCAGAGGTCTCATGGCCACAAGAGTCTAGCATTGTGGTGAATGTCGCAACTGGTAGTCTGTTGAGTCAATCAACGACGCAATTGGTGCTTTATTTTTTATACTTGATGTTGAGGTGGAATTGTTACAAGTATGTGGACCACTTTTGATGGCGATCATTCTGCAATTTTCCTTGTGTTTGCATGAACTGCAGTGGCTTATGATCGGTGTGGATGACTATCTCCTTCCCAAGAATGTAATGTCTCCACTGGCGAAAGGTTTGCACAATGGAGTACATTTCTTTGTCGTAAGTTGGGTACTTATGGACAACATCTAATAGTGTCTCACTATGATAGGCCACAGGTGGTTGTGCTGAGTGAGAATGGTGCCCACAACACAGTTTGAAGCATTTGTCTCGATCTCAAAGGGTTGTTTTAGGTCTGGTAGTGAAAGTATTGGGGTTGAGCACAAGCACTACTTCAAATCATCGAATGCTTATTGTTGGGACCGATCCCATGCAAATTTCTCTTTACCACCACCGCTAGTTATTTGGCTGAGGGCCCCTGCAATATGAGAGAATCCCAACACGAACCTGCGGTAGAAATTGACAAGGCTCAAGAAGCTCTGAAGCTCAGTGAGTGTGGTTGGGGCTGGCCAGTCACGAATGAATTGGATCTTGGCTCGATCCACATGTACACCATTTTGATCAACGATGTATCCTAGGTAATGGACTATGTCCATGCTGAAGGAGCACTTTTCCAAGTTGTTGTATAGCTTGTGTTGCCACAGGGTGTGCAAAACCTGTTGAATATGCTGCAAGTGTTCAGCCCAAGTCTTGTTGTAAATGAGAATATCATCCAGATACACCACTACAAAAGTATTGGTGAATGGTCACAAGATATCATCCATCATCCTCATGAACGTGGTTGGAGCATTTGTCAAACCAAAGGGCATGGCCAACCATTCAAAAAGGCCTTCATTTGACTTGAAGGCGGTCTTCCATACATCTGTCTATTTTATCGGGACCTGGTGGTAGCCAAACTTCAGATCAATCTTACTGAAGTATTTGGCCCCCATAAGTTGATCAAGGAGGTCGTCAATTCGGGAAATCAAGTATCGATTTCTAACTATGATTTTATTCAGAGCCCGGTAATCTATGCAAAGTCGCCAAGTTCCATCTTTCTTCTGTACCAGCACGATTGGGCTCCCACAAGGTGATGAGTTGGGACATATGTGCCCCTTGTAGAGAATTTCTTGGATCTATCGCTTGATCTCCCCATTATCTAATAGAGAGAGGCGATAGACTGGCCCATTGGGAAGCGATGCGTCGAGGTTCAAATCAATGGGGTGCTTGACCTAGCAGTGCAGAGGTACCTCGGTAGGTGAGGAGAAGATATTTGAGTATTCTTCCACGACCTTATCTACTTGTTTCTGTTGTGTGGAGAGGTCGGTCGCAGAGACCATGGATGTGGCTATGATATTTCTTTTATTCTGAGAGTGAATCATGAAGAAGACAAACTTCCCCGTCTGAGAGGTGACCTTCCTGCATTGCTTAGTAGAGATCAAGGAAATGGCACTAATTGGGACTGCCTCGGGTATCCTATACAATTTCATGTTCAAATTAATAATAACACTACGAGGCCTAGACTCATATACAACATGACATTTCCATAAATAAGGTTGGCCCAAAATAACATCACAAACTTCAAGAGGAGAAACATCACACAATACCTAGTCTTTGAAGGGCTTGATGTCATACGACAATCGACATTGTTCGTTGATGCAGAGATCGCTTCCTTGGCAGAGTCATCCAATGGTGTAGGGTTGTGGGTGTAGCATCGTCGGCAGGGCCAGCCGCTTGATGACCTCTGCTGATATGATGTTATTCTGGTTACTGCTATCAACAATGAAGTGTAGCGGGGTGCCTTTTACCCACATCTGTGAATGGAAGATGCACTCTCCTTCTTTTGGCTCATCTGGTTCACCAGGCTGGAGCTTGGTGGTAACAATGGTGGCACTGGTTCCGCATCAATGATCTGTCTTCCCCTTTCTGGTTCTGGCTCAGAGTTAGAACCCGCATTTGATTCATAGGCTTTCA